>JAOSYY010000009.1:13263567-13306493 GCA_025727935.1 Hebomoia glaucippe
CATCAAAATCGGTCAAGCCGTTTCGGAGGAGTATGGCAACGAAAACTGTGACACGAGAATTTTATATATTAGATTATTATTTGTAATTAAATACTTGGAAGCAAAAAGAAATATCGGCAACCTCGCAAGCACATAACGGGTACACGACTTGAAATGTACCAGGGGAGCACAAGTTTTGCGGCGGTCTCCACAACTCCGCCTGGCCGATAAATGTGTGGTAAATGACGTATACTTAGGGTTGACAGCTTGGTGGTGATTGTATTATAAATGTAGAATAATTATAATACCTAAGTAACGATTTGAAATAATAGGTTGCATAAACGATTTCACGGGCTCGTTAGTGTAACGCTTTTGTATTTAATGAACGTGGGTTCGGTTGAAGTCTTCCGACAATGTTTAACATATTGCTTTCATGTCTTGTCGTTCAAGCATAAAACGGGTGGAAATTATAAGGAAGTTTACTGGATGGAAAAGCTGTGAAGTGAAAAGGTGTTTATTGAAGCATTATGCTATAAAAATATAAATAGATGCGCACATCCATGAATAATAATAATAGTGGTCCTGTTCCTGAGGTTAACCATCTTACAAGTCATGGTCTTGTCTGTGACAAAAAGTGCCTTTTTAAAAATACAGCGTATTGGTAGCCCTGTCACGTGTCAGCGCTGTACCGCAGGCGGTACTCTGAAGGTTGTTATGTAGAGAGCTCCACGCCGACAGAATCACCTGGTCTCGTATTTTACGAGCAGCCCGCTGACGGCCGCCAGCGCTTCTAGTTTTCACTAGTGACGTATTACTTTTATATATTTTTTTCGATATCGATACAAAAATTTATTCATAAACGGAAGCAAGAAGTTTTAAGTTATCGTATATCATGTAGACATGAAATATGCAATTATAATTATTAAATACACGCTGATAGTTACTCTACACGAGACTTTTTATACCTCCGTAACATATTTAGAAGAAATAAGAGTAATATATAAAATTCTCAGAAAATATCTATTGAACATATGTAGAAAATAAATTGTCGTCAAATTTTATTTTGTATAGCAAGAGTCATATTTTATTTTCCTTGGCATTAATATGTATTATGCTTATTCGCAATAAGAATTAATATTAAAGATAACGGAAAATGTAGATTGTTTTAGTAAATAAAAAGTTCAACCTACATTTTATCGATAAAAGCATAATATAGCCACTATTGAATCCCAACACTTCGACTCGAGCACACTCAAGCGGGCCCGCGCCCGGGAGAGGCGAAAGGCGATGGAATTAAATCGCACGCACGACACTTCCGCCCCTCCCCCTCTTCACCTCCCACACCCACAACGATGTAACCGCTAGGGTTGTGTGCTATGAAAATTTAATGTTATCGATTTTAACACTATGGGGTTTTCTGCGTTACGGAAATCCCGAAGCGTCATACTTTGATGAAGTTCACTAAACCCATCGATTTACTTACAATAACTACGGTCGATTGCATAGTATAACCGTCATATAAGAATTTTTGGTGTGAATATTTTAGTTTTATCGATAACTGTTTCGGTCATTAGTTGTAAATGTGACGGCATAAGAAGTATTGCTAAGACTTATATATGGCAATGATCATACTTAAAGTATAAAGATATTACTTAATACGATTAAATATAAAATATTGTAATTTAATTTATAAAGAAACTACTTATCGCAATAAATTTTCAGTATATAGAGATATTTTACTAAATATACTAATAATTAAAATCCCGCTGTTGCCAGCCCTACAGATCTATGACCTGGCAGGGGATAGCTCGACTCAGGCTTGACTGATGTTTGAGTCACATGTGTGACTTCACTGCCTCCTTTACGCTTCGTGTAATAAGCGTACAGACCTACAAGTGAGACGTTTCAAGAGGTTTCGATATAATCATTGATATGTCTCTAAATATAAGTGTATTTATTTGTCTTTCTCTATAGAATATTGTTGATGAATTGACTTGGGGCTGCACCTTTTTAAATGAATCAGTGATTTTTTGTAAGTTCAGCCTTATCTATCAAAGTATGGTCTACGTAAGATATTCTTTAATCTAACATTGCAATTAATAAAAGACACGATATATTGAATGTCAAATCATTGTCGATAATCCAAAATTTAGTTCTGACAAGAGGAAGTATAAGGAATCAAAAATTACATTGCAATGTACAGGTCCAAGAAAATAAAGTGATTTTCGTGATTGATCTTATAGAAGCGGTGGTTATTACATAGGTGATTTACAACTATGTTCGTAATGCTGCATAATCCGTCTCTGTAATAAATTTCATTATCACTAGTTCAACGGTTTAGACGTCAAACCATAATATTCTAAGTCTAACTTTGATATTTTTTCTATGTACAGATTACGTATATAAAGATTATGTGTTATTAATAACGTTTATCTTAACTGGTGATTGTTCTATTCAAAATAAATGCGAAATCACCCTCAATTCTTTGTTTGGAAGTGAAAACGGGCTCAGGTGTACGTCTTTTAAACGCAATGGCTGAAGTCTTTTGTTTCTTACTATCGGGATTTGTATAGAATACTATTTTATTACAATTATTAGTTCTCCTCGAATATTCACAGCCGAAGCCTCGTGAAAAAGTTTGTATATAATATGAACTCCAGTTCACAAGAGACTGAAATGATTGAGCTCCCCTCAGATTAAATCGCGCCGTCATCACACGCTCACAGCTATGATATTACGATTTTGAGCCCTTTCATAACCGAATGCGTCTTTGACGTTCTTTTTATTTTATTTGTAGACTATATTATGTAGGCGTCTGCCAATAACTGTGTGGGGACAATCAGCAGAGCAATTGTCCTGTCGTCTACAGTTGGTACTGATACGAAAAAATAGTTTTAGACAAATCTTTAATTTACATGTTATATCATGTAATGATAAGTAAGCAAGTCTTCTGTACCATTTATAACAAGGGTTAACTTTGACGGATAGCAGCATCATGCTGATAAACGGGTCTTCCATAGACTTCCATACTCTATAATGCTAAAATTAGGTCTCGGAGTGTTTGGAAGGTATGCCCATTAAATCCGCATTATTTTCTTTACTTCCTCCATTCGCGGAGCCTACGAAATTTCATTAATTTATTACCGCGGCCTGCCTTCTGTGCTTTGCTCAACCGAAATATTTTTAAATTACATATCTCCTGGGAACTCAAAATACCTAATACAAAATACAATGCATATTGCACTAACATACAAAGGTGGTTATTACATAAACGCTATGCTTCTAAAATCTGGGTTAAGCGGAGTGAGCACACATACATACATACATATAATCACGCCTATTTCTCTCAGGGGTAGACAGAGACTATGACTTTCCACTTGCGATCCTGACAAACTTCTTTCGTTCCTCTACGCTTGTCGATTACAAACTCTTTACTAATAATTTGTAATCGACGTTTTTACGTGTCTTTTCTTTTTTACTTGTCAGTTATTTTTTTTTTTCAAAATCAAACGTCGTATAAAAATCGTACTAAAAATTTGTGTCATTTAAAATGTTAATTATATTTTAAGCAAAAAATTGAAGTATTGATATGTAACATCCCACTTTTTAAATTTATCATGTTACTAGAGGCGTGCTTCGGAAATTCACTATAAAACTTATTTTCTCTTTATATACGAAGTCGGCGGTATATACCATAGTTAAACTTGCAAAGGCGCGTCGTAACATAAAACTCGTTAAGTGGCAACCCTACGCGTGTCGACGGGCGACGGGCGACGGGCCCACGGCCGAGCGGGGATCGAAAGCGCGCGCCGGGACAACCGGCTGATTAATGCGCGGCAAACCGGCCAAGTGACGTGCAATATTTTTTCTGTTTATCGATAAATTTCCATTTTTGACTTGAACCATAAATTAAATATTATATTTTCTACATTAGATAATCATAAATTTAAATTTGTTATTAGTCCTCTATTTTTAATGTGTGATGAATTTAAAAGGCTGGTATTAATTACGTGGCAATAACATTAATCTACTTATATGTACTTACAGATAAGCCTGCTGCCATTTCCTCGTATAAAAATAAAAAAAATATTATGTACCCATGAACTATCTGAATAACGGAGTGGCTTTTGTTGATGTATTGGAAATTTAAGAATTTCCGATGTATTTAAAAAATAATGTTATGTTTTTATAGATAGCTTATGACAGTACATCTACATAATATAGTATATACTTTTTTTTGCTATGTTTTTATTATAAAACAAACAAAATACAAAAATCTAATGTTATCAGCATCGATAAAATTTATGGCAAGCCCTATCACTCTGGGTGGGAGATTGTAGTGATGAGGCGACATGACGCGCCGCTTCGCTCGGCTGACTCATTATCGGCTCGCTCACCCAGAAACGTCGATATTGTGAGTGTTAAATACATCACTATTATGTGATTTAGGCATTTAGGTATCATTCAGGTTTAAAATATTCATAAAACATTAAGCATATTTTAGAATTTCTTATGCATTAGCATTAGTTTTAAAGTTGTACAATATCAAAATATAGTCGTGGTCATTTGCCGTGCGAAGAAAAAACCTCAAAATACAGTAATAACTCGTTTGAATGTATTTTTATGAATTAAAGAGGAAAGCTAATCTTTTTGTTAATCGAATTTCTATCGCCAGTAATGGGGTGCAATATATTTCTGTTTGATTTAATGATCATTTTACTATCAAGTCTTTTGTGTCCTCTCAACCACACGTTTTTATCGTATCCCGTGGGATTGCAACCCGAAACCTTTAGCGTAAATCGCAGTACCATTGAACACAAGGGGGTTTTCGCCAACCATACCTTAGTAGATATAATTTATTATTTTGTAATTCATTCTCCAAAACGATAAAAGCACACATTCGGAGCACCCTTTCGCTGAGTTAACGTGAAATGAGATCCTCGCCTCTAAATTCGGAGATATTTCGAACACTTTACTTTTATTTGGCGTCGCGTCGAGCTCGTGGCGCTGCCGTGCTAATTGGGGGAACTAGTGATGTCCATGCACAATATCGATAAAATGAATAACTTTTTCTATGCAATAAGGTATAAATTAAATTGATTATAAAATAATTGTTAAAAAATAACTACACTACGGCTACACTTAAGATAAACAAAACAAATTAAAAAAAATGCTTATAGGGCTTTATATATCTTTTTAACAACAAATAGATTTGTACAACTATTAAATTACATGGCTTAAGATATTAAGTGGTTTTCCCAAAACTGTTGTAGTTTAAGACTAGTTTCAATATAACAGATAAGATAGTAAAAGATGGTCTATATTTTCGCCTGTCAAAACAAGTCAATATATTATCTTAAATGCGTAACCGAGACGTAATTGATGACAGTTGACAGACTTATCACGAAATCTTTTTTCCGTAGAAATATTCAGATTTTTCTAAACATGTTTGTGTATTCGTTTTTATCCATCTTTACATCGTTGAATCGAGTGAAGGTTGAATAGATCTTTCCATGAAGGTTTTTAACATAGATATTTATTTATAACATTAAATTGCACATACAAACAAAAATTGTTGTTAGAATGAGTAATGCAATACCTATATCTTTATTAACTTTTTATTAGATATATTTTTACTTCTTTACCTGTGAATAAAACTGAACATTGTAACAGATACATAATTGTGCCTACCCCATGTATGGAAAATCACTTAATAAAAAGTTGCAGCAAAGGAAAATAAAGTTTCCTAAACTTTGTTCACTCGCACATCACTAAAGCCCGCGAGCAGCCGTGACTGTAATTGCCGCGGCCATTAGTCCCGAACTCCGCCCCGGGCACGCCCATCAAGTGCCCCGGGCACGATTATCAAACGCCCCGGGCCCTCTTCGCTCCACCCCGGCTGTTCTGCGTCTTTCAGGGCGATTACTGAAACGATACTGGCTTAGGGACGTAAAATCTATTCTAGGTTCCTTCATTCTTTGAAAGAATGGAAATGATATACCTTCATACTTTTAATATTGCATAAGTTTAAATCACTAAATGTTATGTCAAAATCATCAGCATATCTTAACAGATTATATTCAACAAACAATTTAACATTGTTGTCTGGTCATGTCAACGTGTCGTTTATAGATTTTTAACTAAAATTATATATAGCATCATCCTTTTATTACTAAATATTAAGCAGTAAAATAAATAGTAATAAATACTGTAATTTTTGAAGCCTAAGGCAATACGGGCATTGTGCTTAATTATGTTGTTAGCAAAGATTTCGTTTTTATAAGCATTAAATAGTAAATTTTAACCATATTCTTTCAGTTTGTATAGGTACTATTAGGAATTGTTTAATTGAAGTTATATTTATGATATATGTGCGCTTGCATATACGTGAATAATTATTTGTCTGCAAATAATTCACTTTATAATAAGCGAGGTACAAGAAGCTAATTTATTTGTTGATAATTATTGTTATAAGCTCTTGGCAATTGTCCATTTGATACGGTAGTACTTAGTATTACGATTTGCCTTGTTTCCTGATAACGCTAAAAATACGGAATAAGATGTAGTTTACTTCAGAAACATGTCTCATTTTATTATTATTGTAGGCCAATACAAATCAAAATATTTATTTTCTGTTAACTTCAAATTTATAACAATTTTGGTATAAAATAATTATGTATTTTTTACGCGGAAACAAAACTTTAGTAATTGGCAAAACAAAAATAAAGAAATATTAGTATTTTGTAGTATATTTATATCGGTAACAACTTCTATAAAGATACAATGTATTGTTAGTGTTTTGCCACCTACATGTGAATAGCAAATACTATGGTAACTCACATTGTTCTACTTTTCGCCACTAGATGGCGTTTAAGCAATAGCTACTTAATTAAAATTAGTTTTGTTTTTTTTTGTTACAGAATGCACCAAATCAAGAACCGGTTTACAGAAAAGTGGCAATTGTTGAAAATTTTTTCGATATTATCTATACCGTTCACGTCGAACTCGAAGGCAGGCCTGGTAAACACGCAGGACAAAAGCGTACATACAGAACGGTAATTTTATAAAAGACTAACTAAGCTATTCTTTTAACTATAAAACTGACTTTTACTTACCCATACATAAATTTTTTATGCTTTGATAAAAAGGCATTTTTTTATGGATTTACAAGTTTGTAAAATACTGCCATCTAGAGAAGTACTTACAAACTATGCACTCCTCATAACGTAAAAACAGTTAGGGTTAAGTAGTATCAATCTTACTTATAGATGGCAGTATTAAATATTTTCTTTAGTTCTAGTTATGAATTTTTAATTGTTAATATATTTTTCGCAGATTACGGAAACATATGCATTTCTACCACGCGAAGCTGTAACAAGATTCTTAACTGGATGTGCAGAATGTGCCCGCCGCCCCCGTAGCGCATCTCCACCTCCTCTGCCGACACCATCACCATCGCCAACCAGACATCCTCCCTATTTACCATTTCTTCCTCACTGCCCACCGGATTACGCCAGAAACTGGGAGTCAGAAATAGATGCTGCCCAAAACTACTCCTTCGAACCAAAATATGACTATACAGATCTTCAGCCATTAAAGAAAGTCGAAAGTCCGAGACCAACTGACGTGGAAGATGAACCGACATACATAGAATTGACATCTAAAAAAGTCAACGGCTATGACTCCGCGACGCTTTTTGAAAGAAGCCCATCAATTGAACCATTCAGAGAAACAGAGCCACTGAGGACTGACCCTGAAATTGACAAAGATGACAGTCTAATAGATGTAGAAGATGTCAAACCAGACAGTCCATCACCCTTACAAAAAGAAGATAAAGAAGAATTAATTGAAGGTACTAAGGCAGCAGAAAGTGAAGGCGATAAAGAAATTAGAAAGAAGTATAATCCGTTAGATGTCGCTAATTTGACGTCGAGAGATCCGCCTAAATCGTCTCCGCCTAGAAAGAAGCTTTTGCCATCTACTTCAGAAAGTTGTAATACTTTTGGCAGATTCCCAAAGCCCTGGAGACCGGATGGAGGCGTTTACTACAGTGATGATGTTGACTACAGCGTGCCGATTACCACAGCATATTTGAAGCATATGAAGAACATGGCTTATCAAGAACGCTTGGATACCCAAAATAAGGTAGGTAAATGATTTTTACAGCTTTTCGTAATGTAGCTTATTATAAAAACGATTACAAATATTTGGTTGGTATAATAGGTAAAATGAAACGTTGGTTTCTTATTTACGTGAAAAAATGAAATTACACATGCTGTAATTCGCTTTAGTGTTTTCTGTACCTAACTTTCTTAAAGTCTTAGCACAAATTCTTTAATAATTATACTATTAATCACTTTTGTAATTAAAAAAAAATTACCATAATTTATTACCATTCCATGCTATATGTATTTAAAATAAAAAACTAAGTGTCTATTCCGTCGAAGTCGGCTACACAAAAAAGGCCAATCTAATAAGCAAACGTCGGTATGCATAAACATTTGAAGCCTTCATGAAATTGTTCAACAGTTTAACCGCAGAATACATTTTTCGCTACGATTTCAACAGAATTCAGAAGCTTAAACTTTGAATCGCACCACAGGCGCGCCTTTGATACATTTTGATAATTCATTCAAAAGCAACGTTTTAAACATATTATTCTGCACTGTATAGTGAAGAACAGATTCATATTTTCATTTCCCAATTAAAATGTTGTCTCACATTTTATTACTTCGCTAGATTTTATTTACGCGTTCATTGTGATATATGCATTACTCTTTATGAACACGACGACACATTACGTTGATAGGTAACCCTCTAACGCCAGCGGGGGTACATGCGACCGATTGATTCGGAATTCAGACGAATCGCTCACACAAAGGGACGTTACGATATAATCGGGCGCCGCATCTTTTCTAACTCATTTTTCTCGCTTGAGGCGAGGTGGTGGGTGGGTTTCATCAGCCGGGGGGCGTCACGGTATTAGACAAGACACAAAAACGATGCCCGACGGAGAAGTGAGCAAGCACACTTTCTGATGACGGTTTTTTGCCATAGCTCGGTGGAATAATGTTTGCGATCGATCTGCTATTTAGCTAAGTGTGTTTTGAAAGATGTTTCTACTTTACATTTTGTAGGATAGCTTTTTTTGTTATAAGTAATATCGGTTCGATGTCATAAACGTTATACTTAAAAAATCTGATAAACATTATATTAAGAATCTTTGTAATTGCTCGAATTGATTTTACCTAACTTTCTCCATAGTCAAAATAATGATGTATATTCAACAAGGCCTTCTTAATGTATTGTTACTTCTATCACATTACAGTCATAATTAACAGCACAAATTTTCTTTTAAGTTTAGGTTGAACTTGGTTCGAATTGCTTAGTGTACAGGTGCCCATACTGTAGTGACGTTATCTACTATATATAAAACTAATTAAGCAAACAATATCACTGTGCAATTTCATTAAAACAGTATGATAGGGCGGTCATAAACGCTACATTAATCACATAAAACCCCTAATATCTACAAAAGTTTTGGTCGGACCTTTTCCATGTGGACCGGGGCGGGTCAGTTGGACCGGGGGGTCAGCCAGACCGTTAGAGGGTCCCTGCGACCTCCGAAAGTGCCTCTCCCCAGCCCGCGTTGCGACTTGTAAGATTGATTGGGGCTCCTTCAGTCCATTGCCGGCCCCCTCGTTGGGATATTCGACCCTGCCTCCCTTTTTTCTCGGATACTAACCGTGGAATTATGTGTACAAGATAAAACAGAAAACCTTCGAAAGCTTTTTGTTTCGAGTCTATAAACATTATATTTGCCCTTTCCATAATACTGTGTATGATGCCTATAATAATATTATAAAAAACTTGTGTAAGTCGTTAACTCCAGGTGTTATTTAAAAAAAAATTATATTTTTCATTAATTTTTTTGACAGCTACATGTAAATAAAGCTGAAATACACTTTTTCAAAGATACACATAATATACTTAAAATATACGATTAAAATACACACATCCATTATTTTTTGGTCTATAATTGCAAATTTTAACACAAAAATCATAAGTATCGCAGAGCTTTAGGGGAATGTCTACAGATTAATATTTGTGTACAAAATACAAATTTCATAGAGAATTAACTAAACTTTATTATTAACATAACATTATTCTTATCTGTTGCTGTTATTTGGTAGATATGTCGCCTCAATAATCTGTAGGTCTAGAGCCACCCCGGCACCAAGAGGGGCTGTTAATAACACAACGGACTATTTTATTCGTCGGCCGCCACTTGCGGTCCGTGCGACTGCTTTGATGTCAGAGATTAGAAGTTTGTTTAGTTCGGGCACAGTGTGTTATTGTATAATATATCTTTTTTTATTGTTTTATATCCAACATTAGTATTAGTTCTAATATCTGTATACCTGATTCTTGGCGTGTTAGGTAAATTAAAATATATAAATGGGTTTCGGTTTTAAATTATGATAGGATAGACTTCAAAATATACCTATTCTATATACTTATTCGAAAAAAATATTTCTTTACGGAATAGATGCCTGATGTAATATGATAAAACAATTACTGGATGTTATGTTTTTTAAGACAAATCAAGATTACGTACTTCATTTTAATCACAGTATATTGTCCTTGAAATATAATCATATTTCGTTCCTAACGATCGAAGCTAACAAGGGGTCTCATAGACCCCCGCACTAAATTGTCGGGTTCAAAATCGAATACGTCATGACAATGTTACTATAATTATTATCGTTGAATAACTTCATTACAAAAATTTGAAATTTAAAATATACAAGAAGACTACGCTTACTTTTGCTGTAAATCTATTCTAATGCTCCCTGTTGTTTTTAGTATATTTTTATTCTTAAATTCCATACGACGGATATTGCATATTTTAAATACAGCAAAATACGTTTAGAGTTTAGACAGTTCAAACGCTTTAATATAACTAATTCAAAAATTTGCCAATAGATGGTGTTATTTTAAATCTATACACAATATTTTCAGCTGAATGCCATAATTCAGATTAATCATTTCTTTAATTGTTTTAAACGTAAGAAAAGCCTTTTAGCAGGTCTTATGTGAGTTGTAGGAATTCTTGTGATAAATTATAATTCTAATATTAATCACAAAAATATTTAATGTTACGTAGACTATATTCCAAACTGAGTAAGTCTCTTATTCTCTAAGGATTGCTTTAGCCTTGTGCGTGCCAAATCCAACCTCAGAATAAAGTTAACCCTGAGAACAGCCCAAGGTAACAATGGGTACAATTTACCCTGGCTATATGTATTAATTCTAATTTTTGATATGTATATCTTCATTTGTACATATTCAATTAGTCAATGTTGTAAATATTATTTTTAATTCATTATAGAGTAGTTAATCTCATAGTTTGAAGCCGGAAAACCTCAATTTTCATAATCATTTACAAATAGTTCATAATAATACTTAAAGATTTCTCCTTGCTGTACTATTAAATAATATAAAGTATAAACTGCTTTGAGATGGAGTGAAAATTATAATATTTTCTATAAAGTAAATAATATATTTGTAAATCCAGTATATCCCTACCCAGTTAGGCTAGGGTTGGGTTTAAAGAAGGCTTTTAAGGTTAGTTTGCTTTAGATTAAAAGCACAGAAGAAATTGTAGAGGTGAATTTAAAATATAAAATGTACTTACTAATTCTTTTGACAGACATTTTGTCTGTATTTAAATTGCTTGTAAATTATTTTCATAGAATTAAGTATAACCTTTAAGTATTTAAATTAATTTAGCTAAATGATCATACAGTAACATAAAAAGAAAAGAATTTATTTATAAAAATAAGTAAATAAAATTTTGCTTTAGTTAAAAGTTCTTTTCTTGAACACAAAAAGCTTTTCAATAATACATTTATTTGAAAGGACAGCCAAGTTCAGCCTTACCATAAAAAAGGCACGTTGTATGTAAGGCGTAAAATACAGCTTTACAGGGGTGTAAAATCTCCCTGGTATCCAAAGCGTCGTTACCAGGCGAGCATAGTGTACTGAGAATTTTAACAGAATTAGTGTAGAGTCCCGCCTGCAGGGCGCCGCAGTAATTCACGTACCCACCCACCTCCTTGCTACATATTAGCGCCTGGTAGCTCGCAAGCGAGGTGTCTACACGCAACGGGATTAACCAACCGAAAATAATGCCTTGGAAGCCTTATGGGGGGGGGGGGGAATAGGGGAGGAAACATGTGTAGCGATTTTTTAAAAACTCAAAATAACTAACTATTAATAAAAACCGAAACAAAACCATTATGAAGTTTTGCTTCAAAGAAAAAATATTAATCTAATAATATTTATCATACTAAAAAAGATCTACCATTTTTATCGAATTTATTTAATTATGACATAGTTAAAATTAATTCATAGAAATTAATTTTTATTCATTGTATAATTTCAACCGTAAGAAAATATCTAAGATACTAACTACTTAAATATATCCCTAAACAATTTTTCAATAGTGCTTACGACGGGCATTGCAGAAATTCGTTATCCGTAAAAAAGATGATATTTGATAAAACGGCGTGTAATTTCAGCACGTAACAAATCTTGCTTATCGTTAGTTGTAAGTAAACGTAAGAGAATCAATCAGGGTTTGTAACAGTAGTAGCTAGCAGGGTAGGAACCAGGAAGGGAGAAAAACCATACAGCTACGTAGGGTGACATGTCACGAAGGGTCAAGCGGCCGCGGCGACGTGAATTGTATTAAACCGACTTATAAATAAAGAGGTTACATTTCTATTAAGATTTATTCTTATTCCATAAAAGTCTTCATTCTTATAACATTGAAACATTTAGAATTTCATTCGACCTTTTACATCATTTCGACCTTATTGCATAAGTAATTAAAAGAAGTCCAAATAGTTTTAATATAATACCACAGATTACTTAAAGGTCGGATGTTCGCTTAGGATAGCAAGACAAAAATCAGGCCCCAATGAGTTTCCACTTTCCAGACCTCCAATAAATGTTTTAAGGGTGCGTAAATCATTACTAGACGAACAAACCCAAAGGTTTGATTCAGGGAGTACGAATAGTTGTCATTTTATAGATATGGCATATAATTTCAAGTATTAATGCTTTTGAGTAAGTATAACTAAGAAAAAAGGAGATATTTAAAAAAGCGGGCACTATTATCATAATGAAATCTTCCACGATTTGGAAAGGTGGAAACTACCTAATAATTAATAATAGTTATAATCAATAAAAATATAATAGAATCTAAAATGGTACTTGGTATATTTACTAAGTGTTTTGCTTTTTAAAGTAAACAAATAATAAGGCCATATTTGTCAATTCATAGTTTGTCTAATTACTTTATAATATGATTTTTCTCTACAGACAGATTTTAATTTTAACGCGAAGTTTAATTTAAATACAATACCTTTTATAACACGACTCGTTAATTATTAAGTTATACCTCTAAAACGCCGTATCCAAAGTATTACAAGATGGGACTAATACGAGGTTGGTCTTACCCCCGGGAGCCCTTGGTACCCAACCCCATATAATCTGCACTGACAGCGTCGCCGGCCCAGCCGCGCCTTCGTTAATATACCGCTATATCCTCTAACTTATGTTCTCCTACTACATAAATCACGTTTTTTATGCCTGGTAACACTTAATTAATATATATATCATCTACATATTATTTATATAAATAATAAATAAATAAGTAAGAAGAAAAGCGAAATAAATAATAATTCACACTGCTTTTAAAACTTATGCAAATCATATCGTTTATCATTGGATTAGATTTATTTTTAATTTATCATTGAATTTTACGGAGAAAAAAAGTTTATCGAACTTAAGGTATTTTTATAAAGAGGTTGAAATCGGTTCGTAACACAAATCCTGAAATATAATTTAAAATCATTAACAGCGCTTTTAATAATTATATATATACATATATTTAATATGTTATATATCAAGCGGCATTTTTTAGGAAGCTTCCTAATTAGGACATATGTTATAAAAAAGTGTCTTTTATCTTTAGAGGAAATTCATTATTACATAGTTTGTATGTTCTACTAAATTTACTGTTGAGTTAAATGTATGTACATGCTACTCGGTCGTTTAGTTCAGAGAAACTTTTTCTAGGGCTAGAAGGGTCTACACCCCTTGGGCACGGGAAAGTTACTATTAAATAATCATTTCGGACCCGTTCTAGGCGCGCCCGCTATTTACTCGACACAAATTAGTCCTCTTCGTGTTGCATGCGACTCTAGTAGTTACTTTTTGAGATTTATATTTTTTTTACATTCTTTTTTTAATTTATGTACCGTGGTTGGCATAAAGAAGGAAAACAAAATGTATTCCAGTTAAAAATGTAAAAAAAAACTATTTAATTTCCAGATTTATTTATGCCTTGCTATCATTTATGTTTAAATTCTTTTATTGATTTGAAATTTGTAATATACTTATAATGTTATTATATTTTACACTAATAGAGATTATAACACATTGAAGATAATAATATCATGCGGTAGATTTGGTTTATGTACCCTCTTGTCTGACTTCATTATACTCGTATAAGGCATACTCGTAGGTACGTATAAAAAACTTGTTTCATGTAAATATATAGTCATGTCAAGCGTTAAACGAATATGAAGACTTTCGGACTCAGTTAACACTCCGTATTCCCTTATATTCGCAGTAAATTTAAAAATAAGTTGACAGTAATTATTCAAAAAGCTCGGGGCCTTCAATCCATCAGTCGACCTAGCAAATAAAAAGTAAGTCCTTATCCTTAAAGCATCAATACAAGATACAAAGTATACAATATAAGGCTATGTGTGAGCACCGAAGTCATCAGAAGTCACTATCTCATGACAAAACTTTAATTTTCCAAATTCACCTGTCGTTTATGTAATTTGCCACCACATGTGCGCCCCCTGACGCCCGGGGTACGAACTACGAAGGCAGGGAGGCGACGCTTGCGAAAGAAAAGGGTGGGCTCGGCGTAATTTTTTTCTGATTTTCACCCCTCCTACCTCGATAATACCCTAATGGTCGGTGGCTTCCTTTTCGGCGGATTTTTTGCGAGCAAAGATCGAGACGTATTTTTTACATGGACGTAATTCTCGTTTGTCGAATGAAAAATAACTGGTTTTATTGATACGTGATTTTGGAATTGTGATAGTTTCAAAAAAAAAAGGCTGACAGTGGCCATGATGAAAATTACGTCACCAAATGCCCATTTCCTTGATTTTTTTAAATAACAGCATTTGCTGTTTAAAAACTGCAAGCTTTATTGACTTAGCCACAAGGTTGATCTTACATTTTCTAATTGACTACTAGAACCTTAGTTTGTGTGTGTGTGTGTGTGATTCATAGTTTTATAACAACGAGGACAATTCTCTGCATTTCATCTTTGGGCCTAGTCAGATGGTATTCTGTGTCTCTAGGATACTGTAAATTGTAATCTAAGTCAGACTTCAACACTGTCTTTAAGTATTAACGCCTCTTCGAAACTCCCACACTATGAATATTGTACTCGTATCATAAATAATATATATATGCGTAAATTATATCTTTATTCCTGTGGCTGTAATCGCTTAAAGACAAAAGTTTAAAAAGGTAACATTACACACTCGTTTGTTGTATACAAATATTTCCACATTTAAAAAATTAATACTTCACATATGTGGAATAGGAGGATTATACGATTTTCCAAACTGTGCATAAATGCTTCCAAATAATACGTGGAACAAAAAAATGGGGGAAAATGGAGAAAAATCGGAAAATTTCTCCCCTTCGCCGGGGATCCTTCGGAGCCACCTACCAGGCGAGCAGGGGCGCACAGGAGGTCCGCTAAGATTAATACTAAGCGCCCGTCCGCCCGACGCCGTCGCCGCAGCTTTCATTAAAAATGCTGGGACCTAGTTGACTATATATATACAAGTTTATAGAATAATTTATAATGTGTCAAAAATATTCTTAGTCTGTTTGCTTTTATTCTATAAAGGAATAAATAATTCTAGAAATTATACAATTGTACTAGATTGTTTATTAAAAGGATATATTAATGGTTTTCATTTATTCTTTGATAAACGAAGATATATTTCTTGAATATAGAGCGCTTATTATACACGAATGTTGTTTTTTGTGATTTGATTATATAAATAATTACATATATAATAATATATTCGATCAAAATATTAATAAACTAGT
Source organism: Hebomoia glaucippe (assembly GCA_025727935.1). Lineage (NCBI taxonomy): Eukaryota > Metazoa > Arthropoda > Insecta > Lepidoptera > Pieridae > Hebomoia > Hebomoia glaucippe. Next base: position 13,279,768 of record JAOSYY010000009.1, read on the forward strand.
TTATCTTCTAAAACATGTGTAAAAAGATCCATCAATACGGGACGCGCGTCAAATCCCTGATGCTCAAACTTTAGCTGGTAAAAACTGCTACGTCGTAGATGTGGACGCACAAAAAGATAGCACCCTTTTTGTCAAAATTTCTTACTGGCGACGGAATTTATCGTTATAAAAAGTTTTAAGTAAACTTCGTTTCTTAGAATGTACATCAATTATTATTAATAAATAATGTAACGAATCATTTTTAGAGGTTTTGGAATTGTAAACAATTTTTAAAGTCTAATTTCGATTTCATATGCGTTCATCTTAAAATGGCATTGACGTTTACTTGTTTGTTATGTACGCTTTCTTAATCAAAATAGCCTTTTCTTAATTAATTACAGACGCAAATTGATTACTTTCGTCGGTGGAAGGAATAAAAAGCGGTGTAGGTACTAGCATCGCAGCGGGCGTCGGGCGGTAGGGGCCGCCTTGCGAGTGGGTAATGTGAAAGCAGACACACGAACCCTGCTCTCCTGTACTAACTGCAAAAAAACTAGAACAAATATTCGTTTCGTACTTTTTGTGGGAGCACAGCATTAAATAATTCGTTTCTCACACATATATATTCCGTTTAAAAAAGCGGTTGTTTGTGGATTATAAAAATCGAACTCCTGATGCAAAGCACTACTTACAGCAGTAAATTACTTAATTACTATTCAATTAAAGCTAAGAAATATTTGTTTAAAGTCTTATTGCGAACAAGATATTCTCATTTCGTCTTAATTAAATTTTGGCAATCAACAAACTAATAAATTTACCTTCTACGGTTTAGCCGTATTGGTTGATTTTACGTTGAAAAAAATTTTGATAGTAATATATATTTCGTTTTTTGCTGATCGTACTGTTAGACGGCCGGCGTGGTGCCCGGCGTATAGCAGTTATTATTTACCGGCTTTATCATTTCGAAAATTTTATATTCCCTGTACTTGGACGCTTGAGGTTTAAAAGCGTAAGCGTAGGGGGGTACTTTTTGCCTCTCGCACGACCAGGGGGTCAGAGGGTGTTAGTAGCTAAGAAATAATAAACCGCACTTGCTTAGAACTGCCGCATGTCGCCTGCTACGTTATGACGCCTTAGTACTTATCATTTATACATTTTATTTTTCCAGATAGGAAATTTTTCTGGTATTTTTATTTTTTATAAAGAAAAAATAAGCGTTAAGGATTGATTAATTTTATTATAAATTATGTTTTCGGTTAGTATTTGTTGTTATTATTTTATTTAAAATTTTTGATACTAATATTTTTTTATTCACATTTTTAGGTCAGGCTTTGTCTATTCTGATGTCTATCTTTTAAAAACCTAATAACTTTTTAATGACTTCAATATGCCAATTTATTTAAAGATTTACTGAAGTGGATGTTGACGTGACGACTTCATTAAACCAACAGATATTAATTTATAATATTTATAGGTAGGCTTTATACGAATAACTAATATTTAATATAGATGTATATATGACCCATTTGTTCGTAATGCCAGGGAGTTTTCCTGTAGCAGCGATATCGTTATCTAGTTAGGGTCGACGAGGGTCCAACCGGGTCTACGTTTCGCGTGGAGTCTGTATTCGTAAAACTATGTAAACCGTCAGTTAGACAGCGCTGCGATGAGATGCTTTGCGATAGCGCACAAACAAGAAAAAGAACTTTGTCATAGTAATTTACATTTAACTTATTTTGATTAAAAAATACATATTTAAAAAATTCTTAGTGACTTCTTTAGTTTTAATATTAATGTTTAACATATTTATTAAATAAGAATACATACGATGTAGCATTAAAAAAAAAAACAATATTTAAAATACATTTGTATGGTTGCGTCAAGAGAGCGGCGTTGAGATAGGAAATAAAATTGGAAACATATGCTTGTAAATAACAAAGCTTGGGAATAACCATAAGTTATTTTGTTTTTCTTACTTATGATAAAGTAGAATTAATATATCTTGATATACGACATGTACCTCTTTCGTCGACAATGGAAGTGAGGGATTGTTCGCACAGGATCCAATTAGACCGCGTATGATCTTAGCAACGAGTATAAGGTTTTTCTTATATTTTCTTTCATAATTATTTTTTTATTGATTTATTATGGCCTTTCGGATATATTATTAATCTTAAGAATTTTTATTACGATTTGACAAGGTTTGTTCTCAACTTAAACCATTGTTTTCTGATTCGTATCCATTTATGGTTAATTATAAATTATTAGGCTGAAAATTAAAAAAAAAAACAACTTTTATTTTAGCTTTTCCAATCGAAACAAAGCCTGGGTAGTATACGAGTAGTATAGAATATAACACATAGTTGCCAGGCTAGCACGGATGGTTAGGAGGCAACAAACTTCTTTGTTTACGGCGGGTGGTTCCGGGCTAGGTACTTGCCCCGAGGGTCGGAGGGACCCATATTGAACATTTTGTATAAGTGTGGGCTCAGATCCCAAGGCAAATCCCTTTCAGACCCTTCGGAAGGACCGGCTCTGAATTTGCGGATTTTTAAGGTAAAATATATGCTGGGTAGTTTTTTGTTACATTTTTCATAGCTGCTACTGAAGAATTTTATATAATGAAGATCCCAAGAAAGATGGCTGGATAGATCACCTTCATCAAACCGTTGTATAAAAATCATTCCTTATTTGTCCTTTATGCGCTGCCACTGATTCTTGGTCTTGTATAACTTTAAATAGGCCAAAACTCAAACTTCGTGGGCATAATACTTTCTTTAAAAAAGGATTCCGAAGATTTCGCTTCACATTTTAATAATATTACAACATCTACAGTGTAGATAAACGATATCTAGTCCAAAATAACCTTAAGACTAATACTTGCCTTAAGTTTGAGTCCAGTAAGACTTCTCCAAAAGATCTTTCTATAAAAAGTTTGGATATTTTGACAATACTCAAGAATAGATGGCGACTTGAATTACTTCTTTGACTATAGACCTAACCGTGGGTATGTGATTCGTAGAAGCCGAAACGCATGTGATGTGTTAAACTTTTATAGCATTGTTTACACTCAAAGCAGTCATGTAAAATTATAATTGTTTGTGGTAACAATTTTATGATCCCATGTTGGGTTCATATACTTCCTAAGTAAACAAAGATAGCCTCAATTCCGAGATTAGGGTCACTTTTGACCTTAAATACCCCAAAATAAAATAGGGTATTGTTGGGGCAACATAATATAGTTACACCCTGTGGTTTTACTTGAGTTTTTGTAGTTATTTTAGAAAAAATAAGTTTCATATGCTGAACTATTGAAATTTTAAAAACTTACATACCCACTCATTAAATATTTTCATATGGATTATATACCAATTTAAAACATATCGAAAGAACTTGACAATATTATGGCGTTAAATAATGCGTTTATATATAAAGTCCTAATGAAGCATGCATGTGTTCAAATATAAAGATTTCATTAGATTCAATTTAGCAGTTTAGCTTTGTCAATTAAAAAATACTATATATAAAATTTTGACATTTCGGAACAGCCAAGAACCGAATACGAACCCATCTCCATAAGATTAGTAAGGTAAAAATTAAAGAATTATCCTGGTGACCTACCTAAATAAAAGTTCTAAAGTGTTGCTATTTTTATATATGTTTCATATATGTTTTGTATGTATGTGTACGTGTACACTAGAAAAAGTTATAATAACATTAATGTAGGTTCTTTTGACAGCACTCCGGCCGTCGTTAGCGGCACTGGGCTGTATCTTCTCATAATCTGGTAGTGATGTTCTGTGTTTTATCGATATGTCACGCGAGAATATTTAGCTGTTAACATTCAAAAGATTTTATGAATTATTTGTGTAACTAATTAATGATGTCTTTTACAGTTGTAAAATGTGGTTCTCCCTGTATATCATTGGCTTAGTAAGGAATAATATTCGAAGGACAAGCGCCTATATGCATGGCTTTTTGATATATAATATGTTCGTAACTAAAATTCCTCTTCCCTAGCATTAGATAGTCCTTGAAACACTAGAATCTCATAATCCATGCGTATAATGTAATCCTTAAAATAATAAGTCATAAAAATAATATTTCTTTTTAGTAAAAAATTATTTCTCGCATTAACGCATGTTCGGCCATTGTTTGTCATTTACTATATGTATACACATTGACTTTTAAGGGATTTTAAGCTATTAAACTAAACTCGATTTCGATCGAAGATCGCAGTTTGAAACATAAGAGCAAAACTCTCGACACAAACCATCGACACTCTCCCCGCCTACACATCACTAATTACAGAATACAGACGGGAACGGGTCGAGCCAAGGGTACTGAATTTTTTTCCCTACCCCACCCGCCGGAAAACCCCACTTCTCCCTTTTCCCTTCTTAACATTACCCTCGAAGGCACAAGATGCTTATATGGTACCTATATACTTTTTTGGGTACACTTAGAGCCGAGTTAGGGTACGTTGGGTCTGACCTTTATATAAAACTTTTGGGTGTTACGGACGGATGGAAGAGGATTTTTTGCAGTGATCTGAGGTTTAGGAAATTACTGTGATACAGGGCGTAGCCCGTTATAAGCGGGGATCGCAAGAAATATCTCACATTTGGCCAATTGAACCATGTTCAATTGTTACCACGATTTACTCTTTTAAATTCTTTTTAATCTGGCTTTTATCGACTTCACTTGTAACTGACAAACAACTAATCAAATCTTAGAAAGAATTCTTTATCTACTTTTCATGATCATTCATGATCTTCTACTTGGTAATTTAAAGTATTATGTGTCCCATAAGAAAATCATGAGTGTGTGGTTCATTTGATGTGCAATCAGCTATGAGATATTATTTATTCGTAATCAAAGATATGCACAAACTTACTAATTTTCATTTCCAACATTCGAAAATTTCTAGCCTGAAGTTGAAACACACAGATCTGCACTAACCGAAGTTTTCTACGACGAACGGTATTTTGTGACACTAACTAACAACGTGCTAATAAAAATTAGAAAATATGAAAATAAATGTTTGATTTGATGAGAATCGAACTCGCGTTTTAGTACTTATTATTTTTACATCTTCTAACTAGGGGCTGAGAAAGCTGAGAAAAAAGTATTTTCAGACTATTTTTAGTACGTTAGTAGCTTTAGTATACATTATTTTTAGTTAATCAAATGGAGAGGCGTTTAATGTAACATTTTTACTGTTAGTAAACTATGTATCGAGATAACCCATAATAACTATGATACAATGAATACATCAATGACCTGATTTTAATAGTAATTGGTACCGCGGAAGCCAAATCGGCTCGGAAGACCATAGAATTTATTTAATCTCTACTACAATGCCCGAAATCTTCGCAAAGCCTGAATAAAACCCTTTTAGAAGCTCATGAAAGTCTTCATCATTATCTCTCGTAATTTCAACGAACCAAAAATAAATTCGTGATCGTTTCTTTATGTGGAAAATTTATTCAATTACGTAAAGATTATTTATTATTTATAACGAAAGATTATATATGAGAAAGATAACTAGGAAAACATGACATTTGAAGAACTAAGTTATGAATTTATCCTTTATATTCTATTCGCTCTGGATTTCAAGAGAGCTGCAATTGCAATCATTGTTCTGTACCTTTTTTTGCTTTGGTCATCTTTTATTTTTCTGATATCCTTTCATGCGGTTTCACTATATTATTGTTAAGGTGATATAAAACTGCACTATAGTATAATAAAGTATATGTCGTTACGAATGTGCATAAACCAGAGAAACGTAAGAACCTATTATAATTAATATTTACAAATACTTTAAACAAATATTCATATAAATTTGTTGCTTTTTTAGTGTTTAGGATAGGTAGCCCTACCTGTTTCATACTGGAGCATTTAAATTTGTTAATCATATTAGCACTAAAGAATGAAATTCAACCTATTATAAGGTGGCATTACGCTATATCCAAACTTGTCTCCTCACAAATATTACTGGGATATTATCGCCGTGCGTTCTGTTCGTCCCTTAAGTGCCGCTGTCACGCAGCAAAAGGCGAACAAAGTCTTACCGCCTACACTCACTAGCCAGCCAAAGTTTACGGTAACCTCCACCTCTGTGCTTCCCCCTGGTACCCGAGCCACCCTAGTACCCGCCACCCTCGCTTTGAAGACCTTCTTTGAGCGAACTTTAGCGGGAAAACCCCAAAATTCAAGTCGCTACGATTACGAGTGATGTCTTTGAATTTTCTGTTTGCCTTGTGTTGCGGGAATTGGGACTGAGCTCCTGGTACAATTGATTTTGTACAAAAAGAAATATAGAAGGAATGTTTTATTACTCCGAAAATAATAAAAATACCAACGTCATTAAACTTTTTCCGCTGTCTGTAAATTAAGGCTCCTGAGATTATAAAAAAATAAAAATAAATCTCCTTTTACCATAACTAAGCTGAAAAAGAAGGTTTTAGATTATTCAACTGCAAAGTGCCAAATTATTTGAGCTTGTTGTAACATTCAAAGTTTTTTGACATAATAATAAAAACTTAGTAGTTAAAAATAACCTGACATGTATTTTGTTGCAAGTAAAATTTATAAAAAAAAACAATTTCGACAAAATTATAAATTAGTGTTTTCAAATTGGAAAACATATGTTGCTTCTTAATGCGTGTACGAGGGACCATCCAAATAGTTCTGCGAAGCTGGCTACTAGTCGGGCAACGCGGATATTTCTTTCTGACCGAAGTACCCCCCGGTCATAATGCCCTGGTGAGGAGGGTATAAAGATACCCCCTACTTATCCTTTTGCTTTTATAGGGGGTGTGTAAAACCGAACCCGACATTAGGGCAAAGTTGTTGTGTCAGCGATACGTTATTACAATAATATGGTTCAGCTTTATTTTATCATTTTCAAACCGTACATTAATATACATTACTTATATGTATATACGTTCAGGAATCATGAGGGAGTTGAATTACAAAAATTGCTTCGAATGACATCACACATGTAGTTCACTGATGTCTTTAGAAATATACTATACACTACGAATTGTCAAATTTATAGTGTCAATAATCAACATATTAACATTTTAAAACAAAGTTTACAAGAACATTTTAATACAATGCTTATAATATATTCTCTTGGATTTCTCTGGAACGTGGCCTTTAGACCGAATGCCCGGGTTTTAGCTGTGCTAGACGGTTACGGCCGCATTATGCTATGGGCTATATCTGATGTGCTTATGGTGCTTTGGTACTGAGAAACAATGTATCGATATATAGTTAAGTGCTTGCCTCATTATCGATTTGAGTAATCTAAAGGAACTTCTAAAAGTCATTAGACTTCTCTGAGCTGAATGTGTAATATATAAAGTATTATTTAGAACCATTCAACCATCTTAAATATTGATAATAATTGGTATTGCAAAAAAAAAAAACATGGAATACATCTAAAGTGGAATTGTATAAAATTATTTTCCAATATTGAGGTACTAATTATATTCTAATTTCAAATAACAATACGTATATCGGCTTCAGTCTTATTAATTTCCGAATGTTGAAAACAAAAATAGGTCATCATCGCATTAATGTATCATTTCATGTGGTATGGCTGATTTATAAGTACAAAAATTAAATACACTTTAATTCACCCTTAATAAACAGAAATCCAACATAAATTATACGTAAATTTAAAAACAACTATTGTATTCTTGATTTATTTTTTTAAATGAGGCTCTGAAATTATTTGGTGTACAAGAAACAGTTCGGAATTGAAATACGAATTAAGATCATTGCCGACATAAGAGAAACCCATTAGCCTTCTCAGTACACTCGACCATACGATCATAACAAAACTACTTCAAACGAATATAGAACTTGTTACAATGGTAATAAGGCGAACTGTCACCAGCTGTTATTGTTAGACGTAACAATGGGATCCTAGGTATTTATGCTAGCCCTTTTTGATGGTCAAGTCGTGAACATAGGCCGATATTAATTTCTGTTTACTACCAGGGTGACATGTGCTTATAAGATGTAACTATTTTATTCGAATGTTGAGGGAGGAAGCCGTATAAAAACGACAATTTCCTCTAAACGCCGCGCCCGCGCTGCGCCTGTCTCGCCGCTCCCTCTTCTAATTAACTACCGTAGTGTTATGTCACCCTGGTAGGGGTACAAGGGCTACGGGGTGGAAACTTTCTCGAAATTGAAAAGATATTTTGAGACATTGCTAAATATTACTTACTAGCTGACTTTGTCTCAAATCTCTGAAGATTATTGGGGTTTTGTGTAAGAAGGTCTAGCAAAATATAGAGTCAATAAATTATATGGTTCAAGCCAATTTTTAAGTTCAGAAAAATAAATTATACTTACGACTACATACTCAAAATGACTGTTAATAAAAATACTGTTAGTTTCAATCAGTATAACACACAATTTCGCTAAAATTTCGCAACGCTTAAAAATATACTGCTTTCTTTTAATTTCATTAGATGAGAAACTTTTTTCGGACTTAGGTACAACTATAAAACAAACAAAGTCGAAAGGGAATAAATGAATCCAATTAGTAGTAACTTTTTGTCACCCTTTCAATCAAGTAGGCCTTAATTAGCTCTAATGACTCTATATCGATATAATATTTTTAAGACTAATTAGTAAATCGTATAAGCATAATCAGGTCACACTCGCATATAATAATATTAATTGCTTGACGTAATCTAAGTGTTTCTATAACTATAGACGTATTTGCTCAGCCTAGCAGATTTGGTAGTTAGATTTCGTGGGGACTACATACAATTAATCGGAGTCTGTATTACGAACAAGGTTCTTCTCTTTTCATTTCTCACATTGACAGGCGAGCTGAGGAGTCACCTCAGCCTCATCGTTATTTAAATTAAATTATTAAATCACGTGCTCTTTTCTAATTCAACTATATTTCGAGCATGGTATACCTTAAACTGAAGTCGAAACGCGAACTACAGCACTTTACAACCTTTCCACAAAAGAACAGCACGATAGTAAGTTTACGAAATTTAATTACGAAAATTAATTATAATTTTTCAAAAATTATATCTCATCCATTTCCTATTTGAAGACTTACTCATATCATCGAAACATCTTAATATATAAAATGTTACTGTAGAATTCACAATTTTCATGCCGAAATTTGTCTACTAAAAATATGTATGCAGTCCCTGACCTATTAAGCCACGTCATTATAAATTGATAGAAATCTCAATGAAATATAGACCCTAAGTCTAGATGTTAAGGTCACAGTTACAGTTTAGCCGATAGGTACATCTTGTAAGCCCATAGTAATTATAGTAATCTGTAAGTGTTGTAGGTATGGTATATAATACGTCGTTTCTTTAGAAGGCAACATGCTTTAAGAAGTACCTTAATCGTATCTTTAAGAGTACAAAAATTTGTCCTCTAAAACAATTGTTTTAAGTAAAACTTAACTAACTGTAAGGAACTACGCATATAACTTTATAATATTGTAATTTTCATTAGTAACAAAATTAATCAGTCGTATTCAATATACAAATGTATGCTATATAGTTATATAACATTGGACATTTGAATAAAGCTACTTTATCCCATGGTTAGATTTTTGACTAGAGATTATGCTAAAAAAATAATTGTGTTCTAGTAATAAGTAATATATATATTGGAAAGCAACATTTTGAATGAGCATAAAATTCCGTTGTTTACATATATAACAGAAGGTTTTAAATGAAAAAGAATAAACGCTTTTGAATGACGGAGTTATCGTTCTATATTTATTTATACAATAAACCTTAATTAGATGTCAGCTAACAAGTTTCAAATTTTGTCTCAAGAAATATATGTTGTACAAACTCATCAAGTACACCTAGTCGTTTGGCATAATTCTGCAGTATAACTGTAACATACATGGCTAGCTATAGAAATGTAGTCACACTTGAAGTACATAGTATATTTGACACGTTAGCACATTACATGGGCGAATATATGCAGTAGATATGTTTAAATTATAGTTGCCACTTTACACTGTTTGTTCCATAGATAACGCATAAAGATTGCAAAAAGTTTGAAATGAAATAAATAACTATCAAAAATGTTATTGACATCATTAATATATTTTTAGTTAGTACATTTTTTGCTTTTCGGTTAAACAGAAAAAAAAAAACAAAATTGGTGTCCGCAAATGACTCGATATATTTTATTGATCTTATGTCGACAGTACCAGGGGAGCATCAGTCGTGAGGGATTCAATAAGTAATTAAGACTGAGGAAATAACGCAAGATCCTCCCGAAGGGTGATTGTCTCAACCATATTTTATATTTCTAATAGAAGGGCTAAAATTACATGGCTCTTGTTATAGTTCGTTGAGGCATATATTTCCTAATTGTCATGAAAATTTTAACATTCGCCTCCATTTTACATGTACAATATTAATTTTCCTAGTAGCTTTGTTTCTGAGGAAAATATAATAAAGCCATTTCTTCTCAAAATTGACTAATTTTTCTATTTTCTTATTTACATTTCAATACTTTTGCGTATAATCTTCCTATAATCCACATAATAATAATGATTCAGTCAATTTGCAGATGCGATTGCTTTTAATGCTGAATCTCTCAATATAATCCTGTTTCGTCATAAAAAGTCGTAGATATAATATTAGAAATATCTATGAACATGTACAGGTCAAGAATAGAAACTATTTTAAAACATCTTTTTTCAAGTACTTAATAATAATTTATATATTTTTTAAATGCAAGTGCGATTGCGGTTTATGGTTGAGAATTTCAAATGATATGCGTGCAACGTCGGGTCGGTTGCTAGTAACTTCATATAATTATTAAGCCTTAATTGGGATAATCTATCTGCTCGATGTACGCTTATTTATGGCGCGATAATGACGTAATTGTACTGACACACGCACACATGGAAACTGTATGAGGTGGCAGCTTATATATTGCGCACACCAGTGCAGAATACATAACCGAACAACATGGCTACCGAAAAATATAGGAAATTGTTGCGTTGCGAATTTCAGTGGTGAAACCCTACACATACGAAGTTTTAAAACAGTTGCGCTTTTTTTATTATTTTACAAAAGAGTTAGGTTTTATATATTACTTAAGACCTTACCGTTTTGCTTAACCATAGTTTGTACTCAATGGGAGTCGGTCAACGTCCTAGACAAATTAGTAAGACAAAAGCGTAGGCGACTTTATATTATTATATAATAAGTCGCTTATTAAGGAAATTGAAACTATAATAAGTTCATCGGAAAACAATCGAAGGAGCGAACAAATATAAAACTTTGTAAGACTGTTATACAAACATCTATTTCAGTTCAATAAATTATCTTATAACAATTGTAAACAAATTAAGCTGTTCATACTTATAGGATAACTTGATTTCAAAAACAGACTAATCGAATAGTGTTTACTTTAAATCTACACTGATATTATTAAGCTAAAGAGTTTGTTAAAAAAAAAACTAGGGATTCTTACTAAAATTCCAATAATGTAACACACGGTGTTAAAATCGAAAGGATCGCGAGCGATGCCGTGGGCACACGCTAATCCTTTATATTTACGTGAATTATGTCTTAAACACGGTAATTTAAAGATATAATAACTCCTATAAAATTCCTATATTTTTTAAAGAACAATAACAGCGAAATATAATAAACCCTTTTCTATTTTGGGTAAAAATATTTCATTTCAAAGTTCTATGTATCATATAGTAAGACTTCTCAGCATGGTAAAGTGGCTAAGGCTATATCTTCAACAAATATTTTATGTTTAGTATTTGTAAAGAGCGTATAAGACCTATTTCTATTTTGACTTTACCTAATGTAACACGATGTTTGAATTTCCGAATAAACATATAATGTTTATATATAAGTTACAGTATAAAAACACGTTGAATTCCTAATTCAAATATCGTTAAAACCTTTTTATGTCGAGGAGGTGATAACGTGATTAAAGTCTAATTATGAAACCTTTTTTCATATTAGTACTGTGTTTGCTCTTGTTGTAGAACTTCCAGAACAAGATGCATCAAAAAGTTGATTACAATTTTTGACCTGAACTATACAATCAAATCAACTAATTCCGGACCAATAATAAAAATATTATATAGGACATTGCCGTGAAACAGAATGAAAATAAAAAAAAGTCGTAGGATCTCTTATGGTTTTCTCAATATTCTGTAAAATATTGCCATAATCGTGTATTTTTTCCATCGATTGCGTAGCAATGTGCGTGCCGAGTGTCATTGATGCATTTTGGTATGGGAGGGTGGCAATGGACAAGTACTAAGTACTGCCAACTGTACCGAACGCACCGTGCGTGCAGTTAATACAGCGCTTTCAGCTTTAAATTCAGCGCTGTAATAAGCTAATTAGCATTTAGTGCTGTATCTACAGCATTCATAAATGTAGACACATTTTTTAGGTTAATTATAACTATATTTTTTTTAATTTGTAAAGCCTCAAAACAAAAATTAATTGTTTTGAAAAAAAAATGCTTCAAATTTGTTCGCCTCACTTGAGATCTGGTTCTAATCATGTCACAGAAAACTTTTGAAAAACTTTAATACTGAGTTTTTATGTACAATTAAGTGATAACAATTATGAAACTTTAAATATCTTTAAAATCGTGTGTGAAAAGACAATTGAACTCATATAAAAGCCTAGTAATTTATAAATGCATTAATGGTTTATATAAATTATGTTTGTGGCTTATCTTCTAAAAAATAAGTTTATAATATGATTCGATAATATTGGGACTATAAATCTATCGTTTTCCGAAAATGCCGACCACTTAGTATTTTAAGCGCTTTAACAAGCCATGTCAAGCTATTTTCGCCGCCAGGAGTAGGCAGTCGGCAGCGTACAGCGGTATCAGTGTGCGTTACGACGTCCTATCGAGTGGACGTATTTCGCGACAACAGAAAATTATTCGCGAAACTAACAACTGAATCAAAACTACCTAAAATAAGTGATTAAGGTTTGTTGCATAGTGCTACGATTGCGTTTATATTTAGTTCGGTAGATTTAATAAAAAAAACGCATAGTTAAGTGCATAGTTGGATAGAACCATGATGAGTAAGTAGACCTTGGCATTAGTGTGTGGTGACTGCAAAAAAATGCAATTAGCCCATCGATGAGGCTGTCTATGTTTCCTTTGTCACGACATGTAACAAGGCATTGTTTTGTGAAATTCTCGGCCTTCGTTTTCTAAGTAGTTTCCTTGTTTTTACAAGTTGTTAAGTTACAGATGAAAATTGGCTGACATTTACGACAAAAAGTTAATTATTTTCTAAAAGTTCGCGTGTCGAAGTTTTAATTTGGGAGTGCAAGCGCGCGACGTTGTAATCAAATTGTTTACGCTGCTAAACTGATAAGAGCTACCTTTTCCATAATGTTGCTATGTTATGCGTATTTGCCGCATTTTGAATTTCGAATGCAAATTAACTTAAATCTAGTAGGCTTAAAATTATGTAAAGGAAGAATATAGTGTTATAATTAAAATTTGTATAGGTTTAATATTAATGTAGAGTTTTGAAGTTAGTGAAATTTGAAATTGACAATCGCGTAACGACTTTTTGCTTTATTCTCCGGTTAACTTGATAATTGGATAAGATTTAACAACTAATACAACCTTATCGAAGGCTGAAGTCTATTGTCATCGAAGCAAGTCCGAGTGAAGTTTTAATCATTTGGAAAATTTTATGCATGGTTAGTATAGTGTATGAAATTCATTTCAAAAGTATTTACGGATCAAACTAAATCTCAACAAATCTAATCAGTTAAAGGATCGGATTATAGAATTATTACAACGGATTTTGCTGCATTCTTTTGTTTTTTTTTTTATGAATCCTAAAACTTCTAACAATTTCCTCGTTTTCCAACTGTAATTATAATAAGTATTAACAAAATAGGTATTGGTGTGCATTTATGGTATTAACACAAGGCCAGTCAACAATTCCTTCAATCCAATGCCTCCTAAATAGGTTACCAGACACGTTCTGCTGAATAGCAGATGACATTGGTGAACAATCTATTATGTTAATAAATTTGTACATAGCTAAAGATATATTAAAATATGCTATTTATCTTTACTAGTGATCGTAGTTGGTATAGCGTTGAAAATGAACTATACTTGAGCTTATTTTAATCAAAATTAAAATGGTTTTACAGATTTTTAACATAAATACATACAAATACGTATAATTATTAATTCTGTACACTTCGTATGAACTGTTACCATATTTTCTAATTATCGTATTTCTTGAATTGTGCAATATTATTGAAAAAGGACCCTAAGTTTTGGATTATATTTTTTAAATCAAATATGAATCTAGAAAATATTACTTTCAAACGAAATCCATACTAGACTGGTAAAGATACTTCTAATTCACTGTCATGTGAAATAGTTCTAAGGTGTGTAAGATTTTCATATACATATTGTATTTTATATACTTACGACTTGTGTAGACTTCTTACAAATAAATGTATCATGATACAAGAGAAGAATAGATTTCATTTCGTTTAGTGATACCCGTATTTTATAAACTTAAATCTAGTTTTCATACTTGTCAAATGGATTTTTTCTGTATATCTTATGTTATTTTGTTACTACTCAAGTTTAGATAATGACTTGATTTGCGATCTACAATTTGGGTCTAAGTTATTAATTGAATAGCATCTTATCATCTTAATCTAGAATTGTAACAGATTTTTCGTCGACAAAGATCTTTCAAAAGATTTTTTTTCCCAGTTTTTGCGACTCATGTCCATTCCGATCCTGAAGTTTTCGTAATATCTCTTCTTATCTTTGAAATTGCCCTCTACTTTTCCTAATATCTCTTGAAGCCACTTCTTAAATAATCTTTGTTCATTTCCATTTTAACTACACACTTAATACTTGATTTATTCCTAATTCGGTAATACTTTCAAATCAAAACGATTATGACCGTTTCAAATTTGTACTAATAATTATGCAAACTAAATTCATCAAGAACTTCGCTTGTAACTTACAAGTAATTCTAATCTACTTCTCATTTTTGTATCTTAAAAATATTTTTTACGTATCTAAACTCCGTATGACATTGCTATAATTCCGTATCTTTGAGCTGATTTGACGATGCATAAAATGTCACTTCGTCTACATATTTTGATTACAATTGTAATATAACAACTAGTATATATTCAAGCTAATAAGTATTAGTGAAGGCTGCGGTTCCAAGAACCCGTTAGCAACGAGTCAGCCGTTTCGAATAACGTTTGCGAATAAGTTGCTGGACAAATGGTGAGCTCCTTCTTAGATCAAGGCAGGTTACATCAATCGTGTAGTGAAATCTAGTTTTAGCTTTCGTGAATGCCTAATGTAATGAAAGTTAACACAAAAATGCTTATAAAGTACACACAGCAAATAATGTCTTCATTTCAATATTTAACAATAGAATTACTTGTATTAATGTGATACATAATAACTTGCTTATTTTTATTTCTTTAATTTATGTTACAAAAAGAACTACAGGTTTTGTATGGTGCCCAACAATCAAGCTATTAAATATAATATTAACATCAACTAATTATACGAGTACATATTTATGAACTATGACGTAATGAATTAAAATAAAATGAAATGATTTTCTTTTAATATTTTTTGAGTGAAGAAAATAATTAGTTGTTAGATTTTATATAGTATAGACAAAATTATTTTAATTTAAATGTGACGTTTGGTTTAAATAAAAATTTTATAGGAACTTACTATATACTAAATTTATACACTTTACATTCAAAAACACTCAATGATAGCACATTTACAAAAACGAATACTTGAGGAATTTCGATATTCTTTTCTACCATAGCTTAGTAGTAATAAAAATAAGTGTGTAAGCACCTTTATTGCAAGCAAGAAGAGTACTTTACATGCGACCCGCTCCTCAGCTGCGTGCAGTTTTTACGATAACACGAAGGCCGTTTACTATTGGCCACGGTGCGCGGAATTTTTAACGGAATAAACTAGTTACTAAAATATTGAGTTGGAGTTTAGTTGCTGCTATCCTGGTTATAAATCCGTTGGATATACTAGGTCATACATAAAGTCGTCTCAAATACAGCTTCAATGTATATTTATATGACCTTCGGACGAAAAAGGTCAGAATTAATTTTTAAAGTTAGCTACTTAGCTAATTTGTCGCCTCTAAAACCGCTATTTTACTTTATTAGGTAGATTTTAGCTAATATCACCAGGTATTATTCAGTAGAGTTTAAACTAAACATAATGACATATTATGCTAGTTATTTAAAACATCGAATATCTTATCGCTTTATATTCAAATCGTAATATAAGACGTACAGTTTTCGTTTTTTAGCATTCGCATTAGTCACACAAAGAGCAGTGTTAAGTTTGCTGTACCTCTGTGTCTATAGTGGCGTCGATACGCCTAAACAAATAGATTGATTTTGATACGGTTCCTATAGTTTGAATATTGACATTATTTTCTTCTCTTATAATTGTATAGATTCTTGGCTATAATTGTTACAAATACATTAAAATCTATACTTCTAAACTAATATTATAAAGCTGAAGACTTTGTTTGAACGCATTGGTCTCAGGAACCGCTGATCTGATTTGAAAAATTTTTTCAGTGTTGGTTAGTACATTAATCGAGGAAGGCTATAGGCCATAATATAGTCTAAAAAAATGATCCTTACTAAAAGTCGAATATTGTAACCGAAGATGTAAAAATCGAAACTAACGCAAGCGAAGCCGCTGGCAGGCAAAAAAATCATCGTATATCGGTAATATTCTTTATTTTAAAGTACTATATTCTTGAACAATAGTGTAAATGAGAAAACGTCCAACTTATCACGTGGTGCATAAACACAAGGGCCCTTTAACTTGCCTATTACGATGTAATCTTAAAGCTTCACCGCTATTATGCGATCCTGGTGCTTCATTCTAAGAAATACCAAGAGAAACAGCACATGCTCGCTACAACATAAGTGTACCAAGGCATCATAAATAAAGAGGGTCAAAAATGGGTTACAGTTTGAGAAATTCAAACAATTCTCTGATACAGTTTTCAATTGTAAATCTTGAGAATAAAATCAATTCAAAATTAATATAGCCGTACAAAGAAGCGTCTCGTTCAAACATCCATTGTTTTCTAAGATTAGAAAAAGATAGAAAGAACTATTTCTTTTAGGTCAAATAGTATCTTTTACATTGGAATATCTCCAATTGCAACAATTCACGTAAGTAACATCAATAATAGTTTAAAGCCCAATTAATGTTCAAAAAATTAATTTCGTACCTGAAAAACCTATCCTAATAAAAACTTAATTTAAGTTTAACCAGATTTTTCTGCGAAAGCGCTAATTAGGTTATTAAAATTATCAAAAGAAATTAAGCAAATTACTAACGGCAAAAAATCTTTTTTGTTAACACACTGTTATAAAAAGAGCCCTAAACTGGTAGCACATTTTGATGTAGCCAGTAAACAAAATGTTAAAATCAATAGAACGCAAATAGTAATATTGACAATGATGTATATTGAAGGGGCAACCCTGTATTCATACTGCGGGTCAGTATTAAAAAGGGTTCAGTAAAAGCATTATTTACTTTGCAATATAAATCAATCAATACTAATTTTTCTTCCTGCTTGTTATTAAATAGAAATGTCTTACAAAATTATGTTTTCTGTACTCATTTTTCGATATTTCATAAATATAATCTCATGTATTTAAGATGTAGTTAAGGAATTTTCTGTAGATTGTGTAGATAAGACAAAAACTGGTTTAGTTAATTTAATAATCTCTAAAAATCGGAATGAGTATGGAATAACAGTTTCTTATTACCGCCAAATCGTTAAAAACCTTTTATCTAGATTCTAGTTTCGTTTTCTATGTACGTTAATTACTTAATCCAAATTGTTGAATTTGAATTCGGTTTGGAGGATATATAGAGATGAGATTTGTCATGATAAAGGTTATATCGAAGAATAGCAGGAAGGTAACATTTGTATATACGAGTACATAGTATACAGCTAATTAAATGAATAAATTGGCATAATAATGTCCATTTTCCACTTTAATTCTTGTCACGACCATATTTGTACCATATATCCAGACTCGTTGATAAGTTTGTTGTGTGCGGAGCAACGACAATTATAGTACTTATATAAATGAAAGTGGTTGATGTAGGTCTATGTTTTGCTAGAGATAAGCTGCGTTAATCCTTACTACGAACGAAGTCGCGGACAGAATACCTGTATAAAATAAAAGGAGCAGCGGAACCCTACGCGTACTAATTTCACGATCTCCCCGTTTTCAAAAAGGCACCGTTTCGCAGGGAGCGCAGCGCCAACTACACCCCTGTTTGCACAATACGTTTCAATGAACACCATTGTGTACCGGTCTATCTCTATTCTGAGTAGAACTAGGTTATTAGAGTTTTTAATCGTCTCTTAATTACAATAGCGTTTATTAAAATCAACGATAACTTAAGAAATGTTTACATCAACCCATTTGAATGTTAAGTGTCGGCAGTGAATTTGTATTTGTAATGTTTATTCTCATGTATATGTATTAGTGCGCAGCGGGCGGACACACTTCTATGTCTATTTCAGTTATTTTTCTTTACAAGCAAAAAGCTTATTTTTCTTTGCTCTGCCTTATTGAAACAATTTTTCTTGTCTCTGTTGCAAATTTTATTTCCATTTTCTTGTAACATTATTTTAAAATTAAATCAGATATAATAGCGTCGATTACTGACTTAGTAATTAAGGTTATTTAAGAACAAAGTTGTATTTACATAATTAAATCATTATTATGTACTTTTTATAATGTTCATTGGAATTCTTCAATATATTGACAATTTAAGGGGAAAAACTATTGCAGGCTAAATTTAGGGTCCATAAAAATGAGAATTATAAATTCTAAGTGTAATAGCGACTGTTTTGTTCCCGTTGTTGCCAAAAAGAACACGCATGTCTAGGTAACTAAATACGGGCATATTGAGATACACTTAATTTAATGATTCCCAAAACTATTTATGACCTAAATTAGTTGTCTTTAAACAACGATTGTTTAAAGACAACTAATTTCTAATATCTTGTAATTCTGCTTCCTATGGTATACCAAAGTATATATATAAAAAAAAATCTATAAAACAGTCTATGGTACAAAATGACCCGCGAATCTAGTAACGAAGTAAACAAGTTACGTTAGTGGGTTTTAATTTTTAATTTAAAGTATCATTCTAAATAGCCTTTGTTGTGACTTGACCCACATAATATTTTTATTTAAGTTTTTATTTTTATAGCTCACGTTAGGTAGTGCGTTTTGTTCAGGAATGTCTATAGAAAAGTCTGGCTAATTCTGTGTTTTTATAACCTGGATTATAAACAGAGAAATGCAGTCTATGGAGTGTATTGTTGTTTTTTTATAACATTTTTTTTGTAGTATTAACTTGCGGTATAAATATCAACGTCAGATATTTCTAAACAGCGATAAATTTATTTTCTGTTTCATAATAATACTGTTTAAAATTTTGTTAAATAAAAAAGAGTTCGTTGTTTGTTATCGACAGACGATCATGAGGTTCAATTGGTGGTAATTTCACTGGCCTTACCAAGTTTGTTTGTACGAAAATTCATAGACTGAAACCGCAATAGGCATTTCTGCGTATAACTATATTTCCATCTATAAGATTCATGAGCAAAACCTATTTTTATATTTTGCAATGTATATAGTACTGGTCACACATAAAAATAAAACGTTTATATTAACTTAGACAAAAATCAAACATAACGAGTTAACAGAGCTGTCAAAACCATAGGAATTTGCACTGACCAGAGACATAGGTAATTTATAAAAACAAGGCTAGGTTTACTGTTAATATAATTTTAGTATTTAACACAACCATACTATAAACAGTAAAAAAATACTTATCAGACTTATGTTTTCCCTGTTTTGTCATTTGAAATGATGACTAATGTTAACAAATGTTACATACATACAAACATTCAATTCTAAAAAGCGGAAACTAAAGCCTTCCACTTACTACTTTTCTGACTATTCGATTCCTCTACTGAAATCAATGCTTTCATGTATGCTCCTTGATTTGATGTACTCTTGATAGGACCTCAATCAAACCTTTCGCAGAGACATAGAGTTGTTCAAAGCCGACGACCAAGTAATTGTAGCACTTATTTTCGTAAATATTTTATGGAATAATCCCGTGACATCTACAGAGGTGGGCGCTTACATTTTGCTTAACTTGACAAACCATAGGGTGGTATAAAATATACTATTCTTATTTCGTTTCTGTTAAAGAATACGGTGAAGTGAATTATTTGTCATTCGAGAATGACAAATAATGTTGGTGATTTTTTTTTTGCTTTTCATTTATTTTTGTCGAATAACGCAATCGTAGCATTAAACAAAATTAAATTATTATAGTTCCTATGAGAAATGGGGTTAATGAACTAAGTTGTCAAGTGTAATTATTGAAACCAAAGACAAAAGTGTTTGACGTGTATCCAAGATGGCGGCGAAACGCAAAGCTGGTGCATTGCTACAACATGTTCTGCCAAAGGTAATTATTGAAATCCGTTTTTACTCCGTTTAAATTTCCTTTTTAGTCCAATTTAAATCTAGAAAATGACGCTGTGTGAATACAAATCATTCTGTTTCACGATTTCCATTCATAAATTGTGTCTATGGACGCAGTCTCATTATCTGTTTAAAAACCAGGGCCCATTGAAAAATAAAGGTACGAGCGTTATTCAACAGCCAAAAACTTCGATGTTTTGAGGATAAGTGAAAAAAATGTCGTTTTAATACTTCATTAATTCGAAATTTCAAATTAAAACATATAGGAGCACAGCCATTAGGTATGTTTTTAATAATATCTAAAAACCATCATAATTTCGGAAATGATTTTAATAGAATTTTCAGATTTTAGATAAGAATAATTTCTATGACCAAAATAATATAAAACGGACTCTCAGAATTACATTTCGAAAGTTGAAACGATCAATTTTAAATAGCAAAATTTGAAAGTTTGAAATTTGCAATTCTTTCTTATCGAATCAAACATCAATTCTTTTGTATAGTTACGAGTATATGTAACATTTTATCATAACATATAAGGCATATCAGCAACCACCAACAAATTATCCCTCGACATATCAGTATTCATCATTGTAAATTAATTCTAGATTTTAAAAAATGTAATATAATACATTTTGCTCTCTCAAGGTCAGGACAATGGTCATCTATTATTACCAGGCGTCGAGTTCCAATGCACAGAAAAAATGCAATTATCGGAATTTACAGCACTCGTGTAGAGAAACATACTTATTAGAATAGTAGGTTAACGTGTGGTACGATGGAATTCAGCCTAGTATTAAGCAGAGTTGCCTGGGAGATTGATGCCAGTGTTGCTAATTGTCATCCCAATTTATAGCTTTCTTTTTAACTTTATGTGCCAAGGAAAGGTTTTAAGTCATCTAAAAAGTATAAATTTCACATCGTTTAATGCTTGTGTTAACTTTTGTAAGTAAAGATATTATTGCAATTAAAAAATATTACACAACATAATAAAAAGGGGTTCTTTTCAATATACTACCAAATTAACACACTGGGTATCATAAAAACATCTCCCTAATTAGAATTAATTTTCTGACATCGGAACACTGGTAAGCAGACGATTCGAATTGGCGCCAAAGTCAGTTTTCCCGCCGCGGGCGGTTCGCCTTGCAAAATGGCGGAGTCTCGAATGACAACAGATACTGAGGATAAGGTTTCTTGTTTTACCGTTGTAATTTATTTGTGGACAGTTTTATATAACACTACTGCAGATTCTTAATTTCTTTGCACTTTACTATTGTCCTAGTAATAAAGTAATAGAAAGAATTGTGCTTATTCTGTTTTTAACATAAGTAATGAGTGTTGGAGTAGGGTTTTAAATGTTATTCTCAAGAGGTTTTTTAAATAATTAATGTGTTTTTCCATCAAATAGATATTTAGTAAAAAAACACACGTGAAGCATAGATATCTGATTAATTCAAAAATAACAATTCCATTTTAAATATAAACCAAATACATAAAAATATTTTTTTAACAAACTAAATATTATTAATAGGCACTATATTTTGGCATATTTATTTCTGTACAGAAAAATGAATAAGTGTAGATCAAGTAGCCTTTAAAAGGGGCTTTTTGTTACATGAATCTACATCTAAATGAGCAAATTAAGATCATATCCACGTTATCTGTCGTCAAGTGACCATTGAGGCGCCGGTCGACCTTGCACGCGAGTACTAGCCCTAAGCTATATCTATGTACTTATGTAATCCTAGTAGCTCGTTCGGTGTAATACTAACATTGAATGTTACTTATATTTCCGTCTTTGTCTGATGATTCCCTAGTTATTTTTATATCAATGCAGACAATATCGCAGATAATAGCTAGTCCGTACATATAAATAGAATTGAAGTGTCTTTTTGTAATATCAAAATAAAAAAAATCTCATTCGTATTAAATTATCTACAGTACTTATAACAAAAAAAAATATCTGCTTACATTTTTGGCTATTTCTCTATTCGTCTCTTTGTTCCGGCTAATTACTAAAACGATTGTACTAATTTTAACGGAACTTTCACTGACAGATTGTTAATAATATCACGCCCAACATAGGCAACTTATGTACTTATATGTTATTATCTCCACCATCACCGTGGACATAGAAAACCAATACAGATAAAACCGCAGCACACCGTTAGTTAAATTAATTATACATTAAGTATCTATCTGTTACGCGCGACTGCACCCGCATTGACATTAAAATTCGGTCTATTTCTGTAATAAAACATATCCTACGTTTTAATCCAGATAATTGAAGACAAACAAACAAATCCATTTTCTATGTGATTGAATATAACCAGTTAACATTAATAATATTTATATTCATATGATTCATATTTCAAAAGAATATTGTATGTCTGTATTTTGGCAAAATTTCGATGCCAATCTATTTTGGAATCATTTTCAAAGTATGTAAGAGGTAAGTAATGTGATCTATATAAATCGTTGTTTATTTGAGAGTGTTGCGAGGTTCTTGCCGTTTTGAATTCGCGATGGAGGCCTGACACCGCACCGCGACGTTTTAATGGGCTGGTAGGGCTTGCTCATAGTACATATACACCTAACAGTAACTCAGTTATTTTATGCTCTATTGCATTTTTAATGACCTAAATTAAGGCAAATATACTCCTCCACCTCAGTAACTGAAATACTTGCTTTTATTTAATCTTCCTCAATAAGTCATCGTATTATGAAAGAATGAGGAAACGGAAATGGAAAATGTTATTAGTTAATTTTATTTAATTATTTCTTAAAATCGTTTTCCGTATTGCAACATTACCTTATGACTATTTATTTGCTAAGAAATTTTATGCAATATTTTATACAATTCTTTCAACCTTATAGCATCATAATTGATAAACTGTGGTAGTCTCGGCTCAGTTCGCAGTAACCTTTACAAGTTTATCACACTTCAAAGAGTCGTAGCGGGTGGTACCAGGTGGGGGGAGAGAGACTCCTAACTGATGCTTTGAGAATTTCGCCTAGCAAGCTCCGTGAGGCGGTTCTTAGACGCTCTGGGTTAAGGGTATTGCACACTGGATGATTTTATATGTCAACGGTATTACATTATTACGTACATTGAGATGGATTCATTGCAATAATGTTACTCCTTAAATTGGAATGATGTGCTCCAATACTTATAGTATATTCGATATATAAGTTCTACCATAATCTTAAAAAACATACGGATCTAACAACAAAATTTCTAAAACGAAACAATGATAATTGATTATAGATATTGAAAATAAGTAACAATAAATATATATAATTATCGAAATATATATTTTTTGTAACGGATTTTATTTTACTTTTTACGATATAAATGAAACCTTTACATGCAGATTCACTATTTATGTTCTATCTTTGTAAAAGTACAGTCAGTAAAATCAGTGTGCAGGTTCCTTAACCGTAGACCGCGAGATTTCAAGGGAACTAGCTGTATTCCTTACCCCCGTAGTATTAATTCTTAACGACCCATTCAGTTTTCAAATTTGATACATCAGCGTTTTCGCATCTAATAAACTACTAACTCGAATGAAATGTGTTAAAGCAGCGTCTTTGGCTTTGTGGTAAGCTATACGGGAAGTATTAGTAGTAGAAATAAAATTACGTTCCGTTTCCAATTGTACTGATATATGCTTAATGAACCTTAATATCTCTTGTGAGTTAAGGTATAGTTTTACCAGATTCTAAAAATACTTTTTAAGGCAAGTAGAACACTTCCAAGATCTCTTTAGCTGTGTCTATCCTACCTATTAGAAGTTGCCTGTTAGAATGGAATATTTGTGTCTGTCTTTAACCTGGAAGGCAGCAGATATGTCCGTCTATTTTGTACTATTTCGCCGCCACCTTTTTCCTTTAGCCAACGCCTAAAAACTAATAGTGGTTATAAAATTACGAGGATAACATTGTTTGCCCTTTGTTATTGTCAAGATGTCTTTTTGAAATTACTAAAAGTACTTTAAAGCAGTTTTCATTAAATTTTTATTTTTTGTTTAGGTGTTTCGTAATTGATCTTTGCACTCGCTGATGTTGTACCTATCAAAGATTCATACGTATTACAACACGCGTAATTGTTTATTTGAAATAGACTGTAGCTTACTTGCTGAATTAACTAGGTTTTGTACACGTTCGCCGATTGTATTGTTTTATTTGCCTCATAAGTAACACTTTAGATTGCTGACTGCCTAGTACAAATAATTCAAATTACAATTTTATAAAAATTCTAAATTTGCTGAATAATAATTTATTTATATCGGTGGTTGAATTTATTTATTAGAGATTTATTATAATAATTTGTAAAGAGATAAAATATATATATTATATTGCTACTAGCACAAGATGCCTCGGGATCGAGTTTCGGGATAACAAAATAATATCGCCCATTTTGCTCAACGTACGTACGTACTTGGATTTTAAAAATAAATTTAATTAATTTGTAAGAAATGTGTGCCAAAAAATGTGGTCCCCGTGCCCAATAAGGCACACGGTAGTTTACTTTCTATAAAAGCTTTATATAATGTACCATTATATATACCTGGCCACAGTCACTTATTTGATAAATAGGTTTAAAATATTTTTAAATTCAAAATTACAACTTCCCTTCCTTTAGGACTTGCTTTGTAAATTGTTTAGAATCGTGTTTGTAGGCAATAGCAATGCAGGTAGCCAATGGCCTGAATTTTTACTTGAACCATATTGTAATTGTCATCGCGCGCCGATGACAGCCAGCGTCCGGCCCGGTAAATCAATGCTGCTATGTACACAAGTCATCGCTTATATACCTATATGATCCTGGTACATAGGCAACGTTTGTACGGTTATATACGTACGTAGATAATCTCGTCATAGCTCGCACCCCGTTATGGTATTACCGTGTGTGGGCGGGGGGTTACGAGGGGGCCAAAAGGGGTGCTAGGGGGCTAGACCCGCGTATGCCGCAGGGAGGCGCTGTCCGCTTTAAAAATACTAGGGCGAAACTACCGAGTACCGAGCCAGCAGTTAAAGGAAGCCGTTTATTTTGAAAGGCCGTGAAGATTCCGACCCGTTTCTACACTCCTGGTCGAGACGGGGAAAAAGTTTTAAAATAGCGAATAAAAAAGCGAAGCGCCGTTCTCTGCTATTAGCAGACCGCTTACGGAAATGTTTTTCGGGCTCAAACTCTTTAGTCCGCATGAAACTTATTTTTCGACCCTAAAATTTTTCGAGATCTCTCGCAAAGTTACGTATAGAGAGAGCCTTTGCTTTAAGTACGTTTCTGAAATTAAACATGTCTGAAAATGAAAAAGGGAATTATGTTGTTGATGTTAAGTCTTCTATTCTAAGTTAGTCATCATGATCATCAAGCCGCCATTATGTTATAAAAAAATAATAATTAAGAAACCAAAAATAAAATAAGAGTAAGTTTTTGAGTAGCTAAAATATTCCTCTAAGAGCAGCTTACTTTCGTAACATCTTCATATCTAAGTAAATCAAAGATAAAAAGTGTTGTGGCAACATGAGATTATTTATCGATAGTTTCGATCGAACAGCGATGAAATTTAAATGTATTTTGTTCGTATTTTCATAATTGGGCGCGGGCGGGTGACGGGTGGCACCGCGGGCGTCATCGCCCCTCCGCGTGGGTATTTAATGATTATACGCTGACTGCCACCTGATTGCCGCTACGACTGTGATTACACTTATCGATAAAACTAATTGATGTGGGAATTGTTTTGTTATTTATCATATTCTAAACTGTAGCTAATAACTGTGTATAGAGAAGTGTCGAATAATTTTAATGCGAAATTAATAATTTCGATTTTATGTTATATCGGTACAGTTTGGTTTCAATATGATAATTTTGAGATCGATATCGATGAGCGGCAGTTAATAATAATAGTGAATGCATGCAATTATAAAATTATAATAAATATATACGTAGGTAATTCAACATTCATTTCCATTGTTATACACATTTGTATTCTTATTCAGAAAAGAAGTACATGTATAAAATAATAATAAATCAATAAATATTGTTATTTAATTGAATAATATCTGTCACATTTCCAATATAACATTATAAACACAATATTCGGCATA
>JAOSYY010000009.1:13306593-13332395 GCA_025727935.1 Hebomoia glaucippe
GATAGTCGATAAACCATATCGATATGTTGACATCACGGCATGATTCGCGGGGTGGCAAGCACTATAACGCGGGCTCGCGAGGGAGGAATGAAGTATATAAGGCCATGTATCAGCGCTTGTACATAGGTGCTACCCGAAATTTTGTAGTTTTGTATTGAAAACTAGGTTATTTCACAATTTATTCCCTATCTACATATGACCTAGGTCCATGTTTAAATGCAGCGGCTCAATCGTGATTAATCATTGTAATATATTTTAATGGACACTGTTTTATGTGATTTTATTTATTGCATTTCAAATAAAATCCTTTAATTTTTAGTTATAACAAGTTTCATTCAATAAACGTATCTTGCTGCTCATAACGCAAACAGAGAGGCGTTATTTCTCATCAGAATGTGTTTATTCCTAAGACTACTCTACTTTTGAACTACTAGAAGAAAGCTTTAGGCATGAATGTTTTGATATCTATGTTTCTGGGTAATATGACAAGTACGGGTTTTGTTTTAAAGCATTGTTGTTCTATGAGAATTATTTATCTGGTAACATTAAGTATAACATCTTCAAAAAGTATCACTTAGTTAGTTAGCGTCTAAAAAAACCTAATAAGTTTTTTTAGAAGCTAACCAATTATTTGCTTCATGTAGAACTTAATAAAGAGTGTAAGAAGAAGGTATGTAATCAAATTTTAAATGCTAAGGAAATGCAAAATACTAAGGAGGAGCGTTTTATTAAGTCACGGGTATTTTATTAGCTAATAGGTAGTTGTTAGGTATAAATGTGAATGACCACGGATGGCCACGTCGACCACAATAGATCATAAGGATTCGATTATCTAACAAAGACAAGTGACGGGTACGTTGCATATATACATATAGTATATAACAGTAACTCAATCTCAAGCAATTATGCCATATGTATGTATGTACACACGCACCACTGCACCTTATCTGTCATTGAGGTGTAATTAATTACCGACTGAATTGCTATAGTTGTACTAGGAGTACATAAGGTGGGAAGGGTCAACGGATACTTAGTCCGCATAGCAGATGCAGTCCTTGGCCGCCGCCCTAAGACGGTCGATAATGCCCCACCTAACTTATATGCACCTGGTACTAATGCGGAACAAAAATTATTTAAAAATAGATGTCATATTTTTTTAGAATTCTGAAAATGATTAAGTACCTCCTCAACAATGATTAATAATTATTTTTGTATAAGTAATATGTTGCCTAGGTTGTTAGAATTTACGGGTGTTATTAATTTATGTACCTACAATATAGGTGACAAACTATATGAAAAACAATTACTAAACCGTATATAATAAATAAACATGAAGAGAATAAGTAAAACAATTTAAAGTTTCTTAAGTAAAGGCTCCCGATAATTCATTTAATGTATTTTATATAATATATGAGCGATATTGGCCACTTGTTGAATGAAATCTTTGTGTTTTCCGTAAGTCGATGCGGAGCGTAAAACAAGGGCAGCTAAAATGTAGCCTCGTTAAAATTATACATTTAGATATTAATTTTTAAATATTTATATACATAAAAATGTTCTTAAAAAGTTTTTAATACACTTCTTATACTTGTTTCATTTGGAAATAACAAAAAATGTATTAGCCTTTGGTCTGAAGCCCATCTAATGATGGTATCATGGTTTTAAATGACATAACTATTAAAGTATACTACTTTTCATAACCAGTCACCTTTGTAGTTTAGCTAATATTGAGTATTTATGGCCTATTAGGTAGTTTTTCAAATCTTTTTATTTATGATATTAAAGAAAATAGCCAACTCCCCCTTAAAGTTTGGTAACGCGTCTCCAAGATTGCTATTTTTGATGAGGTACATTTTTTTGGCAACGTTATCAAAATTCTGTGTATAATAATAATATCGTTTTAGCGCTGCTAACCCGATAAGCACGTTTGGACTGAACGTACACGTGACCATAGAGATACATAAAGGAATATGTAACACACCCGGCGTTTCTGTTTGAACCACTTATGATATTATGAAGCCCTGGTAGTCTTTGACCTTTAATTAAAAGTAAAATAAAAAATAATTAATTGTTTAACAAAATCAAATAAGCAACGTTTACGTTTATCTATTTATCATCACCGTTGTTCGTCATCACTCTCGTATAATTTCAAGTAAATTGATGCTTCTTTGAATGGAGTATACATACAAATAATTGCATCGCAGCTGTCGGACCGGTATATGGTAGCGGTACTGTACTTTAAGAATAACTTAAATGACTTCCCTTCTCGACAATGAGAGTAATTTCTTATTGTAAAAACTGGCTCAGTTGCGCGAGTAATTTTCTGTTAATTCTATATGTAACCTATAGGTTTAACCGCCAAAGTTTAGTGGTGTACGATAGAGATGTAGGGTCTTTTGGTGGGAAAGGTATGTGTTAAATTTTATCGTAGAAGAATATAAGAGGCGGACTTTACATTTAAAGTCATTCTTGATCGGCCTCCATCCATATACTTATTTGTCAAAAACATAGAAATAGTTTTTTTTAAAAAAAAGACCTAATAAAATTTCAAAACGACTTAAAGAGTCTGAAAATGTCAGGCCAGTCGTATAATAATTACCTCTGGCAATTTGAAGTAAACTTTGTAGTTTGAAATGCCATATCAGGGGTTCAGGACGTGGGTAGGGCTATATTTAGTGGCTGCCCATTTGTAGGACTATCGATTTGTGTACAGGTCGGAGCGATGACCGGAACCGCGGACTGTTTCGCTAATTATTTATTACTAGATACTTATGAGCGCCTGGTATCTTGAACATGTCCAGAACATCTTCCTAGGGCACCTGCCATCTCTCTTATTAATAAACAAACAAAAATAGCTTTATATACTTTATATGCTAACGTAATTTTAATTTGTTAGATATATAATCAAACTACATTGATTATAATTATTATATAACATGTTTATAATGCAGAAAATGCCCGTGCGAAAACTATTTAATTACACAGATTTTGAATAAAAAAAACAACCATGAAACATTGGGTAAAGATCATTATTTCAAAATGAGCGCATTTCTGTTTACTAAAAGTTTAAAGACTGTAATTTCACCAGAATAGTGAAGATCATTTTCAATGTTCAGTCAAATTTGATATACAAAGTTAAATACATAATTAAGATCCATTCTAAAGTTCTTTTTCAGATTCATAAACATTTTATCCAATCAACACATTTAAAATTACGCAAGTTGATTAGACCGATGTTAATATTTTTGATTGTGGTTTAATGTCATTCGTTTTGTTAAAGGATAATTTAACTCCGGAACCAGCAGATATGAACGACGAAGACAACTTTTCAAGTAAGTAATTTAATTTTATAACTAATTATAAAAAGAACGCGTACACATTTCCATATTTTGAGAAATGCAATTATAATAAATCAAGATAGACACAGCTGTATTAAATAAGGCTTAGTTGATTTTTCGACGATATTCGTTCACCTGAACAATAATGGCGTTAAATTTTCCTTATAAAAAATGAATATTCTTTCTCTCAAATGGGTTATTGCTTTAAATTCAACGCTCCTGAATACTTTTCAGTAAAATAAAAACGGTCGTTCGATTCGTAGTACCGAAATGTTTGCCTTCATGTTTACTTCTATTTTATATAATATAAATTTGGTTTGAATAACTTCCAAGCTTTTGAAACCCTTTACACTCATATAAATTTAGATAAAAATTTCCAAGTAATAAGGATAGTTTCATTCAAAAATGTAATTAACATACAATTTAAAACATCTTTTATATTTTGTGTAATAATTATGTCTGTTTTGGTGACCGTTGCATTTGACACAGAAAATGTGCATGAAGCGTATTTTTTGTGTTTGTTTAAATCGTTGGATCTATCTTGATTTGTGATAGGTACAGCCACTTGCATCAAATCAATAGTGTATTTTATGAGACAAAAAATATACCTATATACTGTTTCATAAAATATTGGCAACCCAATTGGCTCTAATAAAATTACAAAAAAATGAAAACAACAAGAAACAAGTACTTGTAAAATCTGTCTAGAACATATTCAAAATTTTAAAAATTTGATTTGAGAATATGATCTGGTGCAGGTCAAGGCTACGCGAAAGATGCAGAGAAGTTGAAAATGATGTTGCTAGCTTGGAATTACAGCAGTCCATCAGGTAACGCCTATTTTAATATATTTTATGGTTTTTGAAATTTTACACAACACTTGTACAGTTGTTTTTATCAAAACATATCATAAAATCTCGTAGTTCCTAATAAGCTATCCAAAGCGACATTTATATTTTACAGAAAAGTGGTTGTATATTCCAAATCCATTGCTGAGCTCTCTATTTAAATAATAGATGACATTTTAATAATAATAAAAGTGTCAAACTAAAACTTGTTAAAGAAAAACAACAAAAAAAAAGTAATCTAAAATTGTTATGCAACAATTGTTAATAACTTTAACTTTATAGAGACTTGGGTCAAATAAATAAATAGGTACAAGTGTAGTAGTAGTACTTTGAGACACACATGTAATATATAACGTGTTTTTACTTTTTTACAATAAAACAATCGGATATCGTTCATTAGTTTACCATAGCAACCAAGTAACATCTTGTCATATCTTTTTGGACAAAAAATATACACGAAAACCGTTACAACACTATGTCAATATATTTCTTGGTCTCTGAAATTCTTAACGACACAAATGGCCTGAATGCATTATAAGTAATCAAAATAATACATAAATGTGCCCTTTCCTTTAATTTTATGCACTATAAAACGGACAACGTTCAAAATAGGCTTAAAATATGGCTTCACCTCAGTATTTTCTCAGTTAGAATTTTAAATAGCGTTTTAGTTTATTCATTGGACATAATTTCTACGACAAAACCGCTTTGCCAGCTATTTTTACTGTGCAACGAAGCCATGTCGAGAGGGCCGACTACTAGGGGCGTAGACATTGCGAGGAGGTTCAAATTATTTATAGGCACGGGGCTCGTTCGGGTTGACATTTAGCAAGCAGATGCACCGGTCCCCTGAGTACCTACACCATCATTAATTTCTGCCGCCTTAGTAACCGACTGTGCATACATAATGCAGTTTTCACTCTAACGGTTTCATTTTTTTGTAGCTAAAACACACATGTAATGTTCTTGATAACGCAAACGTTTGTTTGTATTTAGCATTGATAAATAAAATATATTTTGTTTTAAACACTCGACAGGCAAGCATGAGTTTAATTTATTCAACGATGCACTGTCGTCCTATTTTATTTAGAATGTGTATTTTAAAAATTATTATTTAGTATAGTAAGCAAATAGTTTAATGTAACCAAAATGAGGATTTCATTATCTACATGTATATAAACTTAACGTATTTTTATACAATTTTGTTTTAAAATCTTGTAAATTAGGAATAATAATGATAGAGTAAACAAGGATAGGGTTCTTTTGAAAATGTTAAAATTGTTGATCCTATAAATAGCATTGCATCGTTCACCCAAGCAAAAATATTTTAACAGGTTTGAGATCTCGCGACTCCGGATTCTTTGGCAGTCTAGCACCTAGAAATATATTATGTTCTTTAGTAGTTTACCTATTTGGTAACCTATTAAGACATGTATTATATTATTTTTAATCTATCCTGTGAGTACTTAAGGTTCGGAGAAATATAACCAGGGCTATTCGAAAAGTTAATGCTGGTAATCGCTCCTGGAATGGAATTGGTTAAAGCGCAGTAAGATCATTAATATTTTTGCAAAAGTTGTTGGAAACCAGCTGTTTCTCGATAAGCTTTAAATTTGTTTTCGGAAAAAAAATTAGCGGGAGGTATTTAAAGTTAGTTTTTGAGCTTTCTGATCCGTTCAGAATTTAAGTTTCCGTCATCTTATTGAAATTTTAAAGTTCACCTGTTAAAATATCCTTCGATAGGTTCGAAAGGTTACGTAAGATATGTTATTGATACTCATATAAGACCTATTCTGGTATCCGCAGGCAGGAACGGTGACATATCCGAGACAGGAGCAGACAGCAGCATGGCCGATCTGTGGGCATCCTATCATAGCGCTTTGGGGCTTGGAAGTAAACCTCCAAAACCACCTACTCCATTGACTACTGGACACTCGGTGAGTTTTAAGGTTGAGCAGCGTTTCATTTCATTTTCTTACAAATTAACTTTAAATTTTACCAATAAAAAGAATTGACTCCATGTGAGGTTTCGGAATTTCAATTACAAGCCAAACCCTGTTGCCCAAAGACTGAAAGAAACTAAATGTATACTTAGAATTCATCAAGCATGGTAATAACATAACTTCCTGCATACCGTGGAACTCTCCTCCAATTAAATATAAGATATATCACAAAATTTAATTCATTTCAGAGTCCAATTCATGTTGGTTCCGCAACACCCGTGGAGCCGGCGTCAACACATGACGAGACGTCATCATCAGACAGAACCAAGGACGATGATGATGGAGGTGCCTCAGACGATGATAGTGATGACCGAGTCGATCCACAACATCACGATCCAGAGCGGTTGAAGGCTTTTAACGTATGTTACTTTACCATGCAAACATTTTTAGTAATTCAAAGAAAGTATATACATATTTATATAGCTACCTAGTTTATTTATAAAACGGAATGTATATAAGATATTATTCAACTTTGTTTTAACAAGATTTACGTATTCGGCAATTATTAAGGCACCGATTTTGTAAACAAGACGATAAATATATTTAAAACATTTTTCAGATGTTCGTCCGTCTATTTGTAGATGAAAATCTAGATAGGATAGTTCCTATATCCAAGCAGCCTAAAGAGAAGATCCAAGCTATCATAGATTCTTGCACCAGACAGTTTCCAGAGTTCGCAGAACGAGCTCGCAAGAGGATCAGAACGTATTTGAAGAGTTGCAGACGTAATAAGAAGGTTCGAGGCGATGGACCCGCTCCAGGAAATGGTGGAAGCACGCCATCTGGAAACGCTTGGGATACAGCGGTGAGGGTCCGAACTCTGCAAAATTTATGTTATTCTAGTACTTATTTCGAAAAGAGTCAGGCTATCATGGGAAGTTTTAATAGGATGAATTAATTTACAATTACTTTTGCTATACTCATAGTACTGAGGTATATTTCGTGTTTCATTAATCTTCGACTTAAACAAACAAATTAAAAAAGGGTGTCATGAAGCTCTTGTTTAAAAGTCTACGTACTTCTTTTGTCCCAATCGAATAAGACCCTACTGAAGGGTTGCTAGCTATTGACTAGCTATGTTACCGCTCAGGTGCGTCCGACTCCCGCGCACTTAACGTCTGTACAAGCTGAACATATCTTGGCGCAGGCGTGTGAGAACGAGAGCCTCAACGCGAAGCGCATGCGACTTGGCCTAGATCCAGTGAGCCAGCCGATGCCGACTGTACCTACTCCGATGGTAAGACACATTTCAAATTATCTTTTGTGTAAGACACAGACCACCTTCCACTTTCTACGACCCCGACATATTATCGCTTTCTTTATTTAAACTTTTAATAGACCTAATAATATTTAATAACGCTTTAAATATAAAAAAATTGACGAATGGCATGTGATCCACAGTTTTCACACATTGTATGTTTGGTCAACATCAGACATGTTATATTGCGTGACGGATGTTGAATTCTGATTATGATTAACGGATAAGTCTCAACGCTCTTTTAATTTTCAATTTATTTTAATGTGCATGTTTATGAACAGGCCATTGACACAACAGCGACATCCTCGTTCCTCAACCTGTACAGCGGCGCAATCAGTAGTCCAGCCTCCACAACTACCAGCACTACAGCAACGGCTGGACATAGCAAGGCGGCGGCGGACACCACTCGACCTTCTAACAGTCCCACTATGGAGCCTTTGCTCAATAACAACAGCTTGAAGTTGGACAATGCCAATGGAAGCACCGGCAGTAAGACTGCCAGGTACTGTATATAGATGTTTAATCCACACCATTACCAAATTTTGACCAGAGACAATTTAATCCGTGCGTACTTCAATGAAGTAGGGGTATATAATACATTTCTGTTTTGTCGAAAATTTATCTTCACTGACAAGTAAACAAAAACATTCTTCATCCATCTCGGGATTGAAGCCGAGACCTCTTAAAATAATGTTGTAGTTCATATAATGCACTACAAAAAGACAAACATTAAACCTCAATTTAAACTGGAGTGCATTAATTTACTTGAATTAAATATTTCTACATTAGTATATTTAGTACAACTTTTGAAAGCTTTTAAGATTATTTTGCATGTATAATTAATACATTGACAGCTTTGACATTAAAAATATATGCAAGAATTAACTCACAATTCCAAAATAATGAATGATTATTATATACACAATTAATAATCACAAAATCTATAATCGTTTTAATTCTGAAACATTTTTATAAAACTATAAAATCATGTATAAAACGAAAAAATCGTCCTTATATAGCAATCTATATCAAAATAATTCTATTTACAGCCCAGCTTCATCGCCAGCGCCACTTTTCAGACCTACGTTTCCATCCACATTCGGTAATCCACCGACATTTGGCAGGCAAAAGTAAGTTTGCCACATTGCTTTGTTAACATTAAGTTACCAGAAATTATAAGGTTGGTAACCTATGTGTTTAATTACAGTTCGTCCACAAGCCAAGCATCTGCTCTGTCAAATACAGCACTGTTGTCGACTCTCACAGCTCTACCACCAACCGGTACACAATTTTATTATAATTAATTGCATAGTAATCTCGAGTCTTGACTATGTTCTGCTGTTTAATGTCTATATTCTAAAACTTAAGCCTTAATCCTTAATTAAGTATCATTAAAACTACATATGTATTTAGTTTCAATGATACTATTAATAAATAAGAAGAAAAATACTTGCGTTTTGTAAGAGAAAATATTTATAGCCAACACACAAAAATTGTGTCAGACAGAAAGTTCTTTTTAATATGTACAAAACTTAAATTTCATAAATATTTGAATTTTAAGTCTTGAATGTGTTTTCACAAGGTGTAGGCGTGAATGCGGCGATGGCTGCCTACCAAAGCGCACTGCTCTCTGCGATGGCTGCGCATACGCACACTTTCCCAAATATGACCGGTAATACTCGTCCCACATGAGTAATTACAATATCCTAGCATAGACCACTTCTCAATTCCACGACAATAGAAGTGTATCTAAATTGTTTGTGCGACGAATGTTTTATTATTAAAAACACTAAAATTATGTTTAAGAGATTGAATTGCCAACTTAAAAAATGTCTTTTCGGGAACGATTTATTGGTTGATGATTGTTATTTTATAGAATAAAAAGCTAGATTAAACAATTTCCTATAAAAAATTGACAAAAATATACATACGCAATACGCATGTCTTATATAATCCTTTGGCACGTTTTATAATTCCAAGATGAATATCACATGGATTGTTGTAAAGTATACTAAAGTAAAAATTTCCATTGCAGCACCAACGGACTTATCACTCAAAACATCGACTACAACTCTTCACTCGACCTCCACGCCATCTATTACCGGAGCAAGCTCACAAAAATCTCTTCTCTCTCACAAACTCTCTGGATCTGAAGTTGGTGCAGTTCGACAGCTCATAACTGGCTACCGCGAGTCTGCAGCATTCCTCCTGCGATCTGCTGACGAATTGGAAACTCTACTCCTAAACCAGCCCTAGGGAACATCCTCATTTGCGAACTACTTCGGATTCAAATTTGGATACTTTTGAACTTGTCAATTTGACAGTTGTCATTTGTGACAGATGCGGCCGAATCTTTTGGTGACATTACTGATATTTAAAGTGTTTCAGTGATTTTTTTGTTGAAATGAAAATCTTATTCGAAGCTTCACTTAAAGGAACTTAAAACGAATACATATTTGTTATTAATTCTACATTAATGCAATGAAAGTTAATGGCCACGGTATTATCGAAAAATATTACGTAAGTATCTAAAAATATTTTTTTTATTTTTACATCTCTGAAAACAAACTGTGTAGTGTTGATTTATATAGAAAATATTGTTACATCTTTAACATGTAATGGCCCAGAGTTCATATTGTATAAAAAAATTACTTTTTTAATGGGGTTGATATAATCACGCGCATTATGTTTTAGATAATTATCTGCATTACATACTTAATATAATCTTTCTTTAATCCACTTTTAACCTACAAACAATTACAACTTTCAACAGTCATGTCGACGTTGACGTCAATTCTAACTTCAAAAAGCTTTGGTCAGAGCTTAACTTGAAAAGCCGCGGGATTATATCATCACTCTTTTATAATAAGAAAAACAATATTGAAAAACAGTGTCAAAAAACGACAGTCAAGATAACTTTCACGAGAAGAGTTTTCAAAAAGAGAGTGTCAAAAAATCATACCTCAAACAAATATTATCTATAATCAATTCTCGTCCTACTCGTGACCTGAAACAGGTCTGTAATATTTAAGTTGGTACTAATGTAAGGATAGCTACGCTTTTTAAATATTTCAATGCTACCAACATTGCTATTTAATATCTCAAAGTTTAAATCAATTTCATAACTACTATTTTAGGATTACGAGTTTTTTCAATGACCACTCCATTTGGCGTAAGGAGCTGCCATAACTATAAAAAAATGTTGCCATTCAAAACTCGTTCAAAGAGTACAAAATTATTTTGTGTATATTTAGATTTAAGAAAAAAATCAGGGAGTTTTTAGTGTAAGATTACGGAAAATTGGATTTCTTGCCTGGTGCGTTAGATTAGGAATGAAAAAATCGGCTGATTATATACCTCCATTAAAGGTTTCGAAGTTGAATAACATGGCATATTCTAGTGTAACAGAGTCTAAACAGTTTTTTAGATTAAAATGGCATTCTAGATTTAAGGAGCACGAATTTATTTGTTGTTTTGTATTATATTTAGAGTTCTGTAGTTATATTTATAATCGAGTAATATATTTCGTACATTTTTTGTTTATAATTCTAACAGTTACATTGCTCCATCCAAAACTTGTATTTTTAATATTTTTATGAGGGCAACACTGTTAACTTATGCTTAAAAAATATTAGTATCAATGTAAAAATAATAAACACGACAATAAACTTGAGAATTAAGTCTGTTCTCAATCTTGACTAAATTAATCTTTCGATTTGTGATACTTTCCATAAATATATTTTCTGAATTTAGTTTTATGTAATTTTTCTTTTGCGATTTGATAGCATATATTGTCGTTAAAGTATTACAAAAATCTATATTAAAGTTGCGCCAGAATTAGGTTGAGTATGATCTAATATAGAAAACGAATTCCCTCAATAGTAACTATAACTAAATAGCAAATATTTTTGTAAGTAACGGTGTTGCCATACATTCGCTTTGCTCAGTAAATACCTATATATAATCTACTTGTTACCATAGACGTGGCCAGGTACTAGGTAAGACTAACGGCTTATGGTGTACAAAATATGTTACAATTTTGTAAATCTTTCTCTATTGATTATTTTGACGTTTGGCCTAATTTTTGTTAGTTTACCTCTGTTTTGTATCTGTGTCTACTGTCAGTTATTTAAATATCGAATCGATTGTTCTGTAGTCTGTAATTTTATTGGATTTTTTGAATTTAATAACTATGACTAACCAATAATATTACTCGGCAACTACGAAATCGACTCGTTATACTGTTGTTTATAATTATTTATAAAGTTGTGCGTTTTTGGCCAGTTCTCTATAATATAATAATAGGATAATAATAGATTTTTGTTAAGTTCAAACACATGTACTTAATAGAATAATTCAAATAACAGAACGCTTTATTATGTTGCTACTGGTTCAATGGCGTCAAAGATTTTCATTAATATAACGTTTTTGAGAGTCTACGAAAACTTTTTTAGACCTCGTCGTGTCATCTTGACTATAAGTATTTAAATGTTTTTAACTGTAGGTTGAACATTAATATGAATGTAAGTGAATAGACAGCCTATAATAAGTTGACAGCTATTCTCGTCTTGTATCTTATACATTTAAAACTTGGTATAAGAAGTTATTCAGAATAAATCTTTAAAGAAAAAGTAGTATTTCGAAGCAACAAAGATGAACGTTTTTTACATTTGATAATTATATAAATGAAAATCTATTGAAGTGTCTACAAATAATCGTATGATAGTTTCACACTTTGCCAGTTTTCACAATAGCTAAGACGCTTCCAGCCAGTTTGAAAAATTGTAAATTCACTTTTGAATATGAAAATTGCCAAAGAAATGAATTAATTCTGAAACGACGGCGTATTCACGAGAGACTTGTCATGATCTATAAAAATCATCTACGTTAATTTTATTTGTCTTCGTAAATGACGAAGAACGTAACTTCACGAATATTATATATGTATTTTTATTATACATGCATTTTAGTTAAGTATATAATTAATATACTAATATCATATTATCAAATATATGTTAGAATTCTGCGATCATATTTTGTGAATTCTTTGTTCGTGTTCTTACGTATAGTGCCGCCACATAGTATTGGAAGAAATTGTAAGGATGCCTCCTACTTCCCCATCTACCAATGCAATCTATTTATTATCTTCTTCGTCTCTATATTCACGAATGTCCCCCATTTTATGTGCATGACAAATCACTTGTGAATATACCGCCTAATATTATGTATGTTGTGGTATTGCTTTTCGTGTATGTTAAAATTTAAGTAATTAGTTTACGTTAAATTAGTCTTAGTTCAGTCATTCCGATATATTTTCTAAAATTTAATATTCGGTGCATAGAAAAATGTAGTCATTGTAAATGGAATGTAAAAAGTTTTCGATTTAAATATATTAAAAGTTGAATAGAATTATGTGAGTTAATGTTGGCTAAAACAAAATCAGTAAAATGAAGTTGAGAAAATGAATTTGTTAGACATTAAAATATATTATTATTATTAGAGTGTATAAATGGTTTACGATTATTATTAGTTCAAGGGTACATAAATGGAGTAAATTACAAAATCAATTGTTACTATTAACGATATGAGAATTTAGTTATAATTTTGCAATTTCAAAATGTGAGTTTTACAATTTTGAAAAGAAAATATTAAATATGCTCATATACTGATCCGTTTTTTATTTGTATTATTAAAGTCGCTACAATAACAAATTAATTTTTTACACCCGATGCTGAGTTGTGTTTAATTTGTTTTTTTGTACAATAATGAATATCTTATTTATCACGTATATCATTTTATTACAAATATAATATAATATTATTTTACCAGCTTATTATGCAGTACAAAATTTTTTAAATTTATTTCATTAAATTTTAGACTACTTTTATCATTACTACTAAATAAATTTCGTAGAACATTGATATTACAACCACTATTTAAAGGTTAGATATACGATATTATAAACATTAGAGTGACTTAATTTCGTTTAAAAGAACTTGGTGTGAAATAAGTGATATATATATATATATATATTTTTTTTTTTTTTTTTGAT
This sequence comes from Hebomoia glaucippe, assembly GCA_025727935.1. Classification (NCBI taxonomy): domain Eukaryota; kingdom Metazoa; phylum Arthropoda; class Insecta; order Lepidoptera; family Pieridae; genus Hebomoia; species Hebomoia glaucippe. Next base: position 13,320,093 of record JAOSYY010000009.1, read on the forward strand.
AGACCACTGGCATAATTATAGCCACATATGTTATATACATACTAATCATAGACAAAACAGTTTATTAACGTTAAATTTAATATTCCATATGGGTAGTAGTGGGCGCTTGTGTCGTATCGGCTTTGTTTAGTATAAACTTGTCCGGGTAAGCATAGTAGCGTTTATCTGACATAAGATAGTGTGTCGCGTTTGCTATGAAGTCGAGATTGGATCTTGCACCGACGTAAGAGAACATCGCTGGATATCTCTCAGTACCACATCTGGAATATTAAAAAATATACTATACTACATACTACTGGAATATTAAAAAATATACTATAAAACAAGTAGCTTATTTATAGGATTTCTTATATCTTTGTACCAAATAAGTTATGGTGAACCATATAAATAAATTAAAATTAGGATTACTCACAACTTTCGAAGGCCCCAAGATGCGAGGCCCCAAAGGATCCCATCACTAACGGCTGGGGCTCCAGTATCACGCTAAAAATGAATAAATTAATCAAAACTTTAAAATCTTAAAATAATTCTATAATTTTAAATTAAACTGTCTATGGGCAAAGAAATTATTTAAACATACATTATGTCGTTAAAAACATGTTTTATACATACAGGGTGTTTTTGGACTGCACCTGCGTGTTTTGGACTATTTTTTATAGTCAGGGTCGAATTTTTTTCTGTCCCATCATCAAAGGTGTCATAACTACTATCCTACCAGTTTTCGTTTTCGGGAGCAGTCCAAAAACGCCCTGTATATCAAGTGATAAAATTAAACTGTACCGTACAAGGTGCTCTTCTACCTGTTTGAGCGAGACATATGAAATTATTCGTGACGGTGATACCAAAACGTTGCGTCACATTGTTACATTTCTCTTTATCCATCAATCGAGTGTGGTACACCTGCAGCGCCATGCCCTTGTTCTCAAAAACTCCGTCACGCTAATAGCATAAATATAATACGATATTAATAGAAATATTTCAAATTATCGTATAGCTTGATATCGGGGTTGAAGGACGATAAATTTCTTTACTTTTAATCGATCGCTATAAAAATTCTTATACATATATCGGGGAAAGTTTAAAATAAAGACTAAAAAAATCATGTATGTATACTGCATTTTTACGCTTTAAAGGCTTAACAGTATATTAAACCGTTTGGTGGTCAAGAGAATATATTGTGTAAGTTGTATGTTATTTGTATATATCGTAGTTTACCCTTTCAGCTCCCCAACTGGTCACCCAGGCGTCTTCAAACGCTGGAAACATCGCCGTATTTGGTAGATCCACTGCATGTGTGGAATCTGAAAATCTATTTACCTTGGCACTTACAGTTTCAAATACTATTAGAAATAAATACCATAAATAGTAAATAATCACTCAAAATCTCAATAAATTGATAATGATACAATTCATATATTTTAATTAAGAAAACATGTATTTATGGTAGAACAATTTTCTTTTACGTTTGTTGCTGATAGTTCTATCATATTTGGATTCTCAAAACTTAACAAAACTTCGAGTTGCCAACACATTAAAAATTCTTACTATTTTTCAATTAAAAAAATCGTTTTTAAGGTCATACTTAATATTTCTATCCAGAAGCAGCAAACCGATGTCAAAATCAGGATTCTTCCTGATGCTCCAGTAGGGGTGTTTCATAACTTCCTGTACCCTGGCGACCTGGCCACCTCGGTCTACGTACCGAGAGCCAGCTCTCACCTTCAATTTGCTCATTCGTTTTGATCTGGAATTAATTAAGATCCTTACAAGTAAGTCTCATCTTATAAATGCATGTTGTGTGGTATTAATTGTAGAATTAATTCAAAGGTTCATTAAAATTACTTCAGTTGTGTTTTAACTTGCTAACAAATAAATATTGAAATAAAAATTGTATAATGGAAATCGCTAGTATACCACGTAAATCATGTGATCGGTGGCACAGTTGATTAAAATTTAAGTGATGATACAGATCATATCTGAACGAACGCTTTTAGCTTCAAATGTTACTAACGTCTAAATAATCTTAAATTTTAATTAACCTGCTTATTATTGTCATAAGGTAATCAAACACTGTATTTCGTTACTTTGTTTTGTAACCGATAATGTTAAATAAAATCCTAATATGAATCTAAGGGCCTTTTCTTGCATTTTAGCGCCCTATATTTTTATCTAGTATTCTTTAAAAATAATATATAAGTTCTATCAATTACTACGGACGTGAAATAAATAGCAAAGCCGTCGCGGAATGCACGGCGTCTATAATAATAAAAATGAAATTGTGTAATAAAATAATATCAATAAACACTTACTTCCAGATGCAATTTGCTGTGGTGATAACGAGGCGAGGATTCAGTAAGGCGCCAGAGCACCAATGTTCACCGGCTTTTTGTATCGACACCACGTAAGGATAGTCTTCGATCATGGCGTCTTTACCGGCGATCAAACGCCTGTTACGAACTTTAAATATATTATAATGTATGTTGAGGCGTGACGTAATAAATTCTAGACATGTAATTTTATTTACCACCTTTTGTAATGTTCTAAACAACCGTAATAAACCCTTATTCTACTAAGGACAAGGAAAGTATTTGTCTTCCAAATGGCTTTATTATCTATCATCTTAGTGTTCATATACTCTTAAATACATATCATACCAACGTATATCCATATAGTCCATCCGGACTGCATAAATGATATGGTATGTTTCCATTGTTAAATTTATCCACAAACATTAAAGTTATTTATATAGACATAATGCCATATTTCTTTTTTAACTTTGAATATAATCAATAATGTCTATATTATTATTGTAAGTATATTATAATTAATATTACTATTGCACGTGTATAATTGATGATGTAAAATTTAGGCTAAAAAGTAATGATACAAACGATAATGTAAGATAGTTCTATAGTTCAGTCTACTTTTGTACAACAAAATTGTAATTAAAGAATAAGCATATTATGTAAGGAATAAGGGTCTATTGAAAAAAATTACGTGGTTTTAAGAGTTTATTTTTCAGCTTTATTTACCTTTTCCTTGTCGTAAAGATTTATCATCTTGTGTTCTTCCTCTGAAGCTTCTGATACTCTTTTGTTTTTTACTTCGTTTAATTTTTCGTTTTCTCGTTTGGTTCAGACGTACATCTGATCTTGTATTAAGTCTATCCGATTTTTGTATTCTTTGCTTTTCTCTTTTCACGTTTGTTTTAGACGAATTTCTATGTTGTCTTTTATGATGTCTGTGTTTTGTTTCAGCATTGGGCTTTTTACCTCTTCTATGTTTTTTATTCGTTTTCAATTCTTTATTGACCGTTCTATTAGAGCCAGATATGTTTATTCTTTCAAGTTTAATACCCTTTTTTCTGGCATCCAATGTACTATTAGAATCAAGCGACCGCTTTTTTATATAATGACCGTGGTATTCTGGTAAAACTTTCTTCACTCTAGGCTTATGTCCTGCGTTTTGTTCCGCATTAAAATAAGGACTATTTGGTACATCTTGTTTAATTATAGAAATCGGGGAGAATACGGTATACGATTTGCCTTCGATTATCTTTTTCGCCTCTTGTCTTAAAGGTTTATCGAATATGCGAGAATGTTTTATTTTTGCGAACTTTTTTGAGTTGTATATCTTTACGCCTCTATGTAGTATAGGTAATTTCTTTCCCGATTCTTCAGGAAACTCACAAACGACGAATATAATTACAAATATTAAAAATAATAGTATTGTTGTCTTCATGACTGAAAGTAGTTTTATAAACTCATACTTTTTTAGAAATTTTATGATCATTTTATTGTTTTCCTATAGCCGAGTTCAATTGAGCGATAAGTTTCCTACTTTATATTAGATTGTTTTCTCTTGGTTCTTATCATTAATGTTAGTTATATATCTTTTATATAACTATATTACTTTTATATAACTTATATATATACTCACGCCTAAATTTATGAATATAGCTTTATGATTTTGGAATATTATTATAAACATTTCATAGCCCCACTACAAATAAGCCTAGTAGGTACTTGTTAATAGCATATAAAAATACACTGTTTGTTTTTTAACTGAGAATTTCCGAAAAAAAAAATATAAAAATCCTTAAAAACAATTTATTAAAATCTCTCTTATCATTTTCTAATCTCTCGGCGCAATTTTCTTAAATGTAGCCAGCTGTAAGCCAAGTTGGTGTAATAATTGCTTGGCTCCTTGATTCTGAGACTTGGCTAATCGGACAGCACGACCACATTCTCTGACAAAGTATTCCAATTCATTTTCTAGCTGACCATCACCTATAAAGTGAGGAAAACATTAAACGAATTAATCTAAATAATTATAAAACTTCTACTGATGACTCATTAAATCTCAGAAGTAACGTCCTAGAGAGTCTTTCTATCTGTTTATTCTGGATAATCTCCTAAACATCTGAACCGATTTTGATGGGGCTTTCACTGGTAGATAGCTGATGTCATGGCGTGTGACATCTGCTACTTTAAATTGGTCATTGTGTCAACATAAACGCCAACAAAATGAACGCTAGTGAAATGGTAAGGCACAATATTTAAAAAAATATTTTCACCTTGTGCCATCCTGTTACTATTAGGTTGTAAACACTTGTTGGTAAGTCTGGCAAGTTGCGACTTTTCGGAACTGAAAGCTTCATCCAAGTCAAATAGTTCCAGAGGCGGCGGTGGCGGTTCACGAAATGTTGGCGCAAATACCTTTAAAATTAATAATATCTGTTAAAGTTTGAATGCTTTATGCTTTATTATGTAATGACACAAAAACAAATAGATTTTTAAGTGGATTTGTATAAAACTAAACTCAGTTTAATTCCAGAATTAGCTCTATTTATGTGAACGAAGAAAAATTCGCAGGCAACTACAAAGCTAGTGTATCACTCATACGCGGTAACACTCAGTAAGTGAACTGTCTTAAAAATATTGACCGCCTGCGATATAAGTTACGTTGAAAAAATACTCACAGCAAGTTGCAGAGGCGGGAACGGCGTTTCAAACTGCGGGGCAATCAAACGCAAAGGTTCATGTTTAACTCCTAACTCCTCATAAAGTCCTAGTACTTCGGGTACTGAAATCATAATTTAACACTTTTGGATATGAAAAAAGTCTGAAGAGCGAGTATAGACTACTTACTACTCTACTTGACTAAGTACGGTTATATATCTCTTTATACATACTAACATCTCATAAAGTCCTAGTACTTCGAGTAAATAATAACACCTTTGGATATTTGAACGCCAGGCACAGTGTTTAAATTAAATACTAAACTATTTTAACAAACAAGCTGTATATCTGTTAGCCATAAAAGCTATTACGACTAAAGTAACGCTAAAATAACTCACAATGTGATAGATTGAGTGAAAATAATCTCCAAGTGAAGAGTGCGTGAGGGTGTAAGGGGGCAAGGCGAGGAGGTGGTGCGCTGGCTGGTTCCGGAAGAAGTAATGAACTGAGCCACAGCGTATCACCTAGCGTACGGTACTCGTTCACCTTTAAAGTAAAAAATACTTGGTAAACATAATCAATTATTGATCTGAAAAATTTTGAGGAAGATGGGTAACGGTATGACATATTAATTAATATAATTAAAAAATGATTTTATTTCTTAACTTTTGTATGGATTTCTTATTAATTACGAATATAAACCCAGATGATTGACGTCCACTGGGCGTACCCCTAACAGGTTTTTTCAACAAAAAATCAACATACATCGGGATCATCCACATCAACAGGGTTGAGATGCAAGTCAGTGATTCCGCCGAGATAATTGAACACCAATTCACGAACAAGGTCGTTACATTCGCTGTCCAGGTACTGATCCGTGAAGAAATGTCCTGATCCCATTACAAATAGCTTACCTGTTTACAAGAAATTAGTCTTGAGTAATAAATCTCAAAGTACACTTTTAGACTTCGCAAATAAAGGTAGACATTAGTGCAAAAATGACAGAACATGGCCTCGTTCATGTGGGCTTGTATTATTTTATTTACCACCGGTCTTCTCTGAAGTATACAATGCTGCGACAGGTCTTTTCACTGGGTAACATACGTCACTGCTGGACAATATGGCGGCGGCTGGCTTCTTAACTGTGAGAGTCGCCCCGTACGGATATATGAAGTTAGGTGTTGGTGGGTCTTCGCTAAAATATTTGGACATGGTGTTATAATATATCTATAAATACCATATAAGAAATTAATTGCTCTATCCTTTTTAGATGCCATCTGATTTGTAAGTTATCTTCACGACATATATTTAACGTACAAGAAAGATTATCACTAGAAAAATATAAAGGAGTCTTACAGAAAATCGTCGCATTCGCTCGTATAATTAGGCATTTTCATGATATACTTGGTGACTGCTCGGTTTAAGATGCCATTGGAGATGTGACATTCTTTAGGGTGATAGAATTTGTGATACTTAGCGCGAATGACGCAATCTGGAATAATTTTTATTGGAAATCATTTAAGTTGGCCGCTTAACTAGTACTTCTTTTTTATATAATGGGAGGGCAAATGAGCATATATAGATGTATATATATTTTTAACGTTTCTATTTTAAAAAATTTAACGACGTTCTGTACTCCTACAACGACACCTAATGGTGATTGATTACCGTTCTTCATGGACATCATCAGCGAAACAAAGAAATGGTTTTGTGGTTGCCTGTTTCGTCCGCACATCTTTTTTGTACGAGTCTATAAGCACTTACCGTTATTAACAACAATACCATATTCTTCGAGAAAAAAATTGATATTTGTATTCATTCTTTCCTCTCCTCCATCCGTCATGAGGACTAGTACAGAGTCACCTCTTTCTACTATACTCTTGAGAGCTGCGAACTCCTCGTCGTTAAATACATTCTGCGGTCCTGGTATTACGAGGATTTTAACGTCTTGCAGTATGTTGGGCGAGAGCTCCTCACGATTTCTAAAGGCCGCGTTAAAAATATTATAAAATAGGAAAAGGACCGTGTTCTTCTAGCCTTACTAAATAAATAGAGAGCTACGGGAATTGAATTATCATATGTCCGATATTAAATGGATTTTGATAAATGAAATATTAAGTTTCATTATCATGATAGCATCATTCCGTTGTTGTTACCATTAAGACATAATAATAATTATTTTGTGTTGGGTTTCTGTATTTAATTTATAAGAAATCTACTAAAATAATAAGGTGAATCCGTTATCTATTAATAGTATAAACTAGTGTTATATACTCACATCATTATTTTCCATGTCGTTTTGAGTTTTCGATGAAGTATTTTAAAATTTTCATTTATTTTAAATAACTCGTTTTTAGATACATCGAATAAAATTGTATTTACCATACTCTTCATTTTTTTATTTATATAATTCAAGAAATAATCTTAGATGTTTTGACAAAGTCAATATTGTTGGGTTCTATGGTTTCTTAGCAACAGAATCGATTCAAAGTTATGACAATAGAAATATACACGTAAATAAAAATAACGTTTGATAACTTTTAGGTCTGAAATAAAGCTTCATCTAAATCGGTCTATTCATTTAGGAGCCACAGACAGACACGTCAAACGTCAAAAATATGTAAAATACATTTATTATTTCCTTACAAGGATAACGAAATAAAAACAAAATATAAATCGTGAAATAATATATTTTATTTACATTCGAATATTCATTTATTTCGAATCGAATTTTATCACTAGCATTACGCTATTTACCTAATTATTTTTATTTACAGTATTAACCAATAAAATAACATTTTCTATAATATTGCTACAGTTTTTGTCTAGTAGACGTCCAATTAGGATATTTTCTTAATATAGGAAATGTTAATACAGTTAAATGCTCCTGCGTCATACTAAAATGATACTTTTTTATAAAAATATGCAACACTAGTACATATGTGAATTAAATCTCATAATACAACAATTAGGTATGTGTTGTATGCGACATAGCTATCGACATATTTAAGGCCATCTTCGTTGATTGATAAATAAGCAATACTGAAAAGGTTTTTTCCAAAATTTAGCTTCTCCCAAAAAACACTGTTAAACATTTTTGTTTATCAGGCTATCATGTGGCTAAAGAATTATAACTGTATTAACTTGTCCATCGCAAAACAGTCATCAATAAAACAATCAATCCGTCAGTGATATTTTGTAAATTCAAACGAAATACATGAAGCAATACCTTATATCTAACAAGAGTGCTGTTTATGTAAAATTGTACGTAGTGTGAATAACTATATAGGTCGATTTCAACAAAGAGTTCTTCGTCAAAAAGTATTATTTTAATCATTTCACTGTTTTGAAAAAGGATTACATTAGTTTATGAGTTATTAAGATTTTAAATTATTTTTGGAAGAAACTCTTTATTTTAATTCAACCACATTAATAACATGTAACACTGGCAAAAAAAAAGGATTTATAATTTCAGTTATTTCCAGAAAGTTATGAAAAATGCGTTAAAATATGTTTATAAAAATAGAAACACTTTTTGGCAAATTATAAAGTTTTTATAGACCTATACAAAGTTATTAATTGTGATATATTTAGGGTATTTTTTTTCGTCATGATAACAAGACTTTATACACATGTTAAATGCATATTGACTTCTTCTAAAATTTTGTGGTAAGCTATTCCAGTGGCAGTGTTACAAGTTATAGTTGCATTTATAATATTTAAATGTAAACTAATAAAAGTATTGTGCTATTGAAACAAGGAACAGATTGCTTTTAGAAGATTTTTTATAGTATTACCTGCTATAATTTTATATTTTAAGTGTCGATATCTTGATACAAAATTAAACAAAGTTAGTTCAAAATTTAAATCACTTCTTTAACTAGGAAAGCTAGGATTTTAGGAAATGTTTAACTTAATATCCAGTGTTTGTTAGTGGGTCCTATGATTCTATAAGTTTTAATTCAATAAACACAAAGACACTGTAGGTTAGCCATATAAATTTGGGTATGTTTCAATTTGTGCAGTTTTGGGGGTATGTCGGGGTTGATAGGTGATAAACAAGGGGATTTATTAAGAGATTATGTTATCGTCAAAATATGTTTACAAATATCTTGTGCTAATAAATAAAACATATAAAAAAGTGAAAGCGGCGTCCACAGATTATAAACATTTCTCTAAAAAGTTTTCATTAAAAATAATTCTGTACATTGTATATAATATAATATGTAAAAACTTAGGAATGGATCTAGACAATCTACAATTTTATATTTACACAAAGATTTTTCGTTATGATTTTGAGCTACGTTTGAGCTTTTTTAATAAGCATTTTAGCAGTTTCGAAATTAATTAATTAAATTTAATGTACTTTAGGATATGTCTTTACGACAATTCTGTCGTTATAGTTCTAATCAGGCATGATATGAAACGGAAAATAAATAATTGAAATATATTAAAAACTTTTAAATGTATATAACTTAAATATTATATTAACTATTGTTAAAGAGTTCAGATTATTATTAATATATTTGAAGTGAAAAATGAGAATAAAATTTTGTTTAATCCCTGCAAGAATATGCACGTGTATCTATTGTAGAACATGAACCAACATTCCATTTTTGTATGATTTTAAAACATTTGTACCAACCAAGGTAGCAAGATTTTGAACAAGACACTACATATTTGTCTCATACAAAAATTCTGTGAGTACTAGGTTTACAGCAATTAATAAAAGGCTCATAAATAATGATGTGTACATACAAATCCATTGGCATTTTAAATATTTTCAAAGATTTCAAAAGAAGTTAATGAAACTCGAGGAACAGGATAACAGCAGATCATAAGAAGCCCATATCTAGCGCGTTGTACAGAGCGGCAATATCCGAATGTCCGGATATTCGCCAGAACGGATAATTCTTTGCTTTAGCAGCTGCCTCTTCGTCTTGACCATCGCCTATTACGACATAAGTGCATCTTTCGCCAAAACGTTGTTTTATTTTTTCGAAACAAGTTTCTTTACCTGAAATAACAAATAAAGGATCCTTAGCTTTACAGATCCAATAAGAATTTTGTTCATCCAAATCTTTGTCAGTCCAGCTCTGGTTTTATAATTCAAATATAATTGTTGTTAGCGCCATCTAGTGTTTGCAAATAACTATGACAAAACAATTATAACAGAACCTTACGATTTAGTATATACTTTTTATATTTTGCCAAAGCAAAAAACTAAACGTAGATTCAGACCTGTTTTAGTTGCCGAGTAGATGTTCTCAATAGGAAAGACACCTCCAAGACCGAATAGCAATACTTTAGCCAACGCAGGAACCAGCTGAGTTGTTGTCACTAATACGTTTACACAGTTCTCTCTGAAATTGTATTCAGTATTATTAATTGATTTTGAACTATTTTTTTTATAAACTGTCAAAATAGAAGATAAAAATTTGCTCACCTAGAATTGATCATATTAAGACATTTGCAAGCTAGTGTTAACCAGTTATCAGTGGCCTGTTCCAGTTCTGCCCGTAGTTGCAACCACTGTTCACGTTTTGCTGGTCCCAATAAACCACCCACACTGAAAACAATATTTCTTTTGTGAAGAAGATAATCTAAGATTTATACATTTCTGTTCAAATATCGTCAACGAAGAATTTTTGCTTCACAGTTTCAAAAAGCACCACATAATATCATGTCTTATGCTTAATTTTTCCAGTTGAAAAAATATAATTATTCGTTTAATCAGTGGATTAATCATTATTTTGATTTCTTAGATATTTTATTCACCTATTTCTATAATTATTGTATGTATCCTTAATTTTTCTGTATCTGAAGGCAAGTTTTCTCATCCAATCGACGCCTCCTCTGACACCAGGAGCACACAAGCCAGCATTAGGTGCAGCACCTGCGTGGAATCCGTCTGAGGCAAAGTTGTATGCAGATAGATCTTGACCATTATCATCGGCCGCCACTGCATCTATGTGTTCCTGGTCACAATCCTGAAATAATTTGCATATTTTTATTAATTCCTTTCATAAAAAAAGGGAATATAATAAAGTATACAATAATTTTTATCCTGGGGCTAAACAAAGGTACCATAAGACACTATTATATATCTGTAATTGATATTAGTTATTTCTCTTTTTCAAATATTAATGATATATCAAATAGATAATTAGAAAATCTGATAATTAACTGTAACCATGACTACAAGTAAGCTTAACCAATCACCTTTTATAATAGAACTAACCTCCACATCATTGAAGAAGAAATGTGTATCTGCTAAGCTGAATATCATTTCTTCCATCCTGAAGCCCAATTGAACTATTTGCTGTGTGTCCTGAAATATTTCACATAAATAAAATAACCCCTGGCCTTCATTTAATTACTTATTTGTTAACAACATTTATGTACTTTGACAAAAGCAAAACAAACACCGAAACAGACACAGAGATTTGGCGGACAAATCTTAGTATTAAGTTGAATATTTGGAATTTTGCCGATTCTATAAATCAGTAATTGTAAAATTACCTTGTTGTACTTAGTAGCATATGTTCCAGTAAGCAATGAGTGGAAAATAATGATAGTTTCATCTAAATCCCAAATGAATACTCTTTCCGTAGTAGGCTCTGGAACATGTTGAGCTGGTGACGAAGAAGTGTTTCTACGTCCTCGCCCACGAGACCTTGATGCTGTACTCTCTCTGTAAATAAATATCTATTTCAAGTTAGGAATTTTTATTGGCTGACATAGCCCTCTATAGATAATATAGTACTAGAATATTTTTGAGTTCAACTATAAGAGGTTCAGTAATAGACCAACTTTTAATATTCTACCCAATTTTGTGCTAATTCCTGTTTTTAACTCACCCTGAATTTTCTCGACATCTCCTGCTAGCTGCATGAATTTCATTTTTTATCGGTGACAATGGTGTGTCATTTATAGATGGCAGCATAGAGGATGGTGAATCTGAAATCATATTCTCTAATGAATCAATATAATTTAATATAACTTTAATTTTGTGTATAAAAACAGATTTTTAGGAACGATGGCAAGGTAATAATTGTTTATTTAATAAAACTACATGTTCTGCCTGAATTGTTTAAGCTGACAACCTGACATTCCAAGTATTACACTTGGCTACTTCATCTAGTAAGTTTTAATAGCCAATAGGCTAAAAACGCGCACATCTTTTCTAAAACAAAAAGCTTGGCTACTTGTATTTAATACATATATAACTTAATCAAAAATATATTTTAAGAATTGTCTCTTAGTTCATTTTGAAGATATGAGATTTTAATAATTTTGGGTTATCTGTTAGTCAGTATTAAAACAAGTATTTTTGCGTAAA
>JAOSYY010000009.1:13343410-13359294 GCA_025727935.1 Hebomoia glaucippe
AGGAATACATATACGACTAGGAGTAGAGAATTAACACCATACTTGTACAGACCATACATCTAGGAGAATCGCATAACTCATTGCGTTTGATACGCGTGTGAGAAAGCGTAAATCACGAGACGCATACCGCGCGAGGTGTGAGGCCGACCGATCTTGAGATAGCGGCCTCTAATTTATACGTTTTACGCGGCGACAACGCTCGCTTCGAAGTATACGACGGTTAACCATTTGAATTTAACGTTAATAAATATCGAATATTAAAGAATTTTCTATTCAATGCTTAAATATATATGCTTTATGGAAAATTATTGTTATTACTTAGGTTAGGATATAAGAACAATCATAATTTGTAAATGTCTACAAAGAGCTTATAGTATTTTCATGCATTAAATGAAACTGTCCTAGATAGGGCATTAAAGAAATTACTATTAATTATATTTAATATAATTTATATCTATGAAATTAGAAGAAAATTGATGTAATTGGTAGGATCTCGAATTTACTTTACATAATAATTTTATTAAAATGTTTTCTTAGTCGCATTTATGAAACATCCAAAAAAATATGAAAATTTTCTAAACATGCAAACATTTCTGGGGGCTTAATATTTCACTTAACTATTTAAAATAAGTGTATGGAGAAAAAATATATAATTTGAAACATTTCTATTTATATATTATAATAATTAATGTATGATGTTCTTGTGCACCACCATAATATTATTTTTACTTGCAGGATTAAATAATAATACGTATTATATATAATTTTAGACTTAAAGTACCAGGGCATCATAATGACCTCAGAACTTCAAACAAGGTAACCTGTATATTAAACAGGTCCAGAACAAATCTTTAAATATGTAATACGTTTATTGTTTTATCTCACATTTTATTTATGATAGGGGACTCGTCCCGTCTCGTTCCCGCGACCGGGATATAAATTCTCTAATTTATTGTACTCCTTAGTGTTTGTTTATCGATAATTCGATGTATCGATATTAGGGCTATCGATCTCATAGGGTTGGTACTACCAAAAAGGCAATAAAATATCATATGCAAGAACTAAGTATCTTTTATCCAAGATTAGAATAACTTTATTACAGAATTGATCTAAAATATTACGCAAGTGTTTTGAGAATTCCTCATAATCACCTGATTCTAACAAACATAATTTGACTTTTGGCAACCCTTAATGTGTCTTTTTGTGGTGACTGGTGTGAAATGTCAATTTATATAAGTGATTTATTGTAATAATTCACTGCATTTTTATTGTTTGGGACGTGTGTAATTTGTCTAAGCTGTTTCGTTTTTGTGAGTTCATAAGGCTCGCTCTCAGAAAAAAACATTTTTCGAGATATTCGTTTAATTTTTAATTGCCCTTGAGGGCTATTAATTTATAAGTCGCAGAAATGCATACGAAATATTTTAAAACAGATAGTTTACTCATATCATTAATGAAATTATTGAAAGTTAGATGATTTTTCTAAGATAACTATTCAAGACCTGGTTTCCGATTTAACTTTTGCTTTGTAATTTTATTACAGATCTATTTCCTTCATCAATTATTATTTTGTAAATGAAGCCAGAGGTTTCAGTTGTTATTTAGACGATGTATATGTAAATAAAGATTAGTAGTATTTGGTTGTAGTTTGCTTGATATATGACGTCAAATCACCTCGGCTAACTTAGTAATAAATTAATAAGTGTCATCAATAATTTTTCCCTTGAGGTTAATAAAATAGGAAGAATAGGAAAATCGTTTTGTCATTAAACTAAAGGCACACTACGACAAAAGTATTTATAACAATTATTATATAGAAATTATTATATCCTATTTCATAATATAATATAATTTTAGCTGTCCAACGAAGAACAATTATTGAAATATTTGATAGTAGTTCTTTTTTTCTATATAAATTAATAATTAATTATTTTAACCATAAAATAAATAATAAACCAACCAACCCCATCGAAAAGTGTTGTTGGATATGCAAATGTGTCATTTATAAAACTAATTACTAGGACAATAGACGTCACAAGGAGGTTCCTTACTAACGTGATCAGCAAGAGAAAGTTACACCTATTATTATGTGCTTAAAGTCGAATTTCCATTACATTATCAATAATTTCACGCCGTTCTGTAACTGCAGTATAACAATTTAAGGATTACTATCAAGAAAGACATCTCGTTCGATAAATCGCGCTTGGCTATCAACTTGTACAAATTTGTTTTTATTGCTGTTATCTTTGGGTGGTTTTATGTATCTGTTTGTTTATTTTTTTCTTTTTAAAGTGACATTGTTTCATTGGTCATTGGGAACGCTTTGTCAGTTAATTTCTCGGAACGTCTTGGAAAGTATTTTATTCATGTGATTATTGGACTAACTATTACTTGGTGAGGTCTCATCGATTAACGATGCTTTCGACTTTTGTAGCTTATATTATTAAATTTTAATATTTGTAAATATTGCAATGAATATTTTATTTACAGTAAGATAGGAAACCATAGAATTAAGAAACGTTTAAAGTAGACTAGACATCACCCGTCATGACGGTTAAATAAATGTCTATATCAAAATATTATAATATCCGCTATCAGTTTTGTCACTGCATTCCAAATATAAATTTTATCATTCTTTTGATAAGGTCACAATAAAGAGTCGCATGTCTAAACCAACTGAGCAGTTATGATCGCCTGGTATCGTGTGGCTAACGATGCTCTGTTCCGTAGGTCCGTAACGCGACCACGATGTATTACGACTTTTTAATGGGTCTTAAAGATACGTATGAATGGGTAACATGACCCCGTAGCTCGAAATACATAAACATTTTGTCCGCAGTCTTGTTTGTTTGTCTGGATGATTAAATTTGGTTTTGCTAAAGCTTAAACAATGAGACAGCCTTAAAGTATAGAAAAACTTATAAATACATATAACTTGTACGTAGTAAAGAATATAAATCCTTTTTATATACATCAATGAACTGATGAAAATCATGCATAGTCTGTGATGCAAAATTATAAGGTGCATATGCTGTGCAAATAAAAAGGTAATAAAAAACGAACAAAAGGTGCATGCTATGTGCACAGTGTAAAAACTAAAAAACTTGGTGGCCGTGCTTAAGTAATTAATAAAAAGTGTTCAACTAAATAAAGAGTTTAAAGTGCTACATTTGGGCTGGTTTTCTGACCTTCGGTTCCGTGTGGTCCAGACTGCACCGCGGGGACCCGCCGCTGAGGTAGCTACACGGCATCAATGTCACCATGCTGATTACATTCCGATCACTCAAAAGTCAATGTCACTTTGACAGTTTTTTGCGGGGAAAACAGTTCGCAGCATTTTCGACACTATCCTTACGTCCAATTACGTCACTTTATACACAGTTTATCATTTCGTTTTAGTTCTGAAGCTAGGTTTTTTATATATGGGTAGTAACTAAAAGATTATGTAGAAAATTAGTAAGTTTATTCTCGGAATCATCTTTTGGAAAATAAAATATTTTTAATACTCAAAGAAATCTTAGAGACTAAATCCTAAGTTGACTTATTTATAAAAATTCAATGAGGTGAAATAATAGTCCGAAATATCCGACAACAAATTACTTAGTCATAAACCGGTAAAAATACCTATTTTTGAGATATTGAGTCTTATTTCTTGCGAGAATCGTCGTTAAAATTGGCATAGCATAGATTTCTTTTGTGATCTTTACTGCGTCATCAAAAATCCTCCTAGCTCACTTTAGACACACATATGTATGTATGCACTATTTAGCTATGTCAACGATCATGCATTGAACGTTTAATTAAAGCTGTTCGCGCGTTTTAAGCATATCATATGCCATAATTTTTAGCGAGGAATTATCCTATGTATTAACTTGTAAAGAAGTGGTGTATCCCATACAGCCTAGAGATACATCTATTTTATAATTGGTCAGAAAACGTTAAAATTCGGATGTAGTTAAATTTTAACGGGCTTTTCAAAATATAATCTAGAATGCACTAATGACCTCTAGGTACATTTTTTACTTTGGTCGATATTAAAAAGTGTCAACAGCAATTATTACGCTACACTGCTAGTTAGCTATTGAAAGGCCGTTAGTCATCGCCCTACATCAAACAGAAAAAGAAATAAAAAAAATTACACGTACACCCAGACCACCCACATGGTTTCCAAATTCAAACATCGAAGGCGTGTTCATCAAGTTGTCAAATCAAGTTTGACGTAATCGAGATTGGATTTTTTTAATTTTTTTATCTATAGCAGCTTCTGTTGCTACATGAGCCAATTAACCAGTTTCAAAGAACTGGTAACCGCATAAAATGGTAAAATTATATTTAGTGTGAATCACCATTTGAGGTTTCAAGAATGAACCTCATTTCTGCGCAGACATAATCAATAT
Organism: Hebomoia glaucippe; assembly: GCA_025727935.1. Lineage (NCBI taxonomy): Eukaryota > Metazoa > Arthropoda > Insecta > Lepidoptera > Pieridae > Hebomoia > Hebomoia glaucippe. The sequence goes on from JAOSYY010000009.1 coordinate 13,347,808, forward strand.
CTCTATAAATAGAATTGTTTTAATTCTTATCAAGAAATCAAGTAGCGATGACCTGTCGAAAGCAATGCTATCAGCTAGTAAGAAACAAGTGAACGTCAGCATCAATTAAACGCTCCGTTTAAAAAAACAAATTTATAAAACGTCAAATAAGTTACGTTCCATTCCACGCTACTACATTAAAATATGAAATGTTATAGTTTAACCTATTTATACAGGTTGTCTTGTTTTGGTAAGAGGAATAAAATCCAATAATATTGCAAGAGTCGTTTAATCTTAATTCATAATAATATTCTGTGATAAATCTGCATGCACATCCACAAGCCACTTTTGGGAATAAAATTTTTGATATATTTACAGCAGATAACTAAACTTCAATTAAATGCAATTGTAAAATTTGTATACAAATTAGTTTCGAGTAGTTAGTGGAAAATATTTTACTGGCCATAAGTTGTAGTTTCATCAAGTACGTAAATATAACGTATTATAAAAGGCGTCATAATAACACCATTTATAACTCGAGAACAGCTGGACCGATTGAGATACGATTTGGTGGATTTTACTTTGACTTTCAATAACGCAAAATTCATTGAATACCAAGATAATTTAAAGAAAAAATAAATATTTAAAGAAATTGTTTCTAACTCCGCCATTTTGAACAATTCACAGCTCACGTCAAAAATTTAATTTTAAAGAAATAATAGCAATATTGAGACAGGGCCACGCGAAGCGGGAGGGGGATTCAACTATGTGATAAAATAATCATTATAGCTCTCTTTATAAATAAAATGTGTTCATGTCGTAGTTATAACTCTAGAAATTAGATTCCATTATTTGATACCACCTGTATATATGTAAGCCTTTGAATATATCAACGGGGGGTTACGGTAGCAATCCTCCCTGCGTGATACTGTATTTAGTGGTATTGTGTATAAATTTTTGGGCTACTTATACTGAGAAAGGTGAAATTTATTTACAAATAAAACCAGATACTTTAACTTTCATTTACATATGTTTGATTTTTATTGTTTCTCCCAAGATATAATACTTTTTTAACTAAGTAATAAACAATTTGTATACATTGACTATATTGGTGCGTTTATAGAACTGTCTAATAAGACTGTTGTGTTTAGAATTTATAATGCATTAATTTAATTTCTGTCAGATTCCATGTCCATTTTATTTAAATAAATGTACATATATAACTTTTTTCATAGAAAAATACATAAATTACACAACTTGTGTGTTGAATGGTTTTAGAGTAAATCAAAATCTCAGATATATTGTTCCATACTTGTTATAATCGGATAATGTAAAGTTCACTTCATAAAAGATTTGTAAAAGATAAGAAGAACTTCGTAATGTAAACAAAAAATCTCATTAAAATCTACCTATTCGTTGCTACGATGCCACACGTCTTTTTGACGTTTAAGAATTACAAATTCAATCAAAGCGCTTTAAATATTGATTTGTAATGAAATGGTATAATTTTTACTGTTTACACGACGTATAATAAATACACATACACCATATGACATTTTCAGCTTTCGATCCAAAACAAGTATCGGCTTAGGTTTAAAACAGAACGGTAAATGGCAACTTACACATAAGTTGTATCAGTCCGTCATTTATACTTAACCAACTAGATTGTACATATATAAATAAAATACTATTTAACTAGGTTTTATAATTGCTATATAATAGTATAAAGTTATACTATTTTAAGAATTAATAATGATAATGAAAACGATGCCTCTCAAGGTGATAAAGTTAATACAAAAATAGTCTAAGTTACTCATTAAATATGAACGATGATCCGTAAAAAAATATCCAGCCTTCTAAACGAAATAAACAGACAGACATATACTATGTTTCTATTAATATATATTTTTAATACATACGTATAGAAAATTTTACAAAAGCAAAACTTAGATGGAGCCAAAATGTGGCCCAGGGACCTTCACGGACATACATACAATAACTCTCTAAAATTTTATTATGTTCGGATCAATAGTTTAGAATTTTTTTGAGGGCAAATATACATATATCTTTATACTTTAGAGAGATAAAATAATTTATGAAGTTCAAGAATAATTTAAGAATTCAGAGGTCTGAAGAATTGGCGTCGAAGCTTGCTTCAAGCTTTGTTAATATTATTATAAACATACGATGACGTTATCGAACTATTAAAGCTAAGTTCGTATTAACAGGTGTCCTAATTAATGCCACGATTAGTTCCTATGTATCAATGTGGACCGCCCACTGTTTAATTATTACTAATTACAAAACACGTGGTTCTTACGACGTCTTCGTGGTTTTTTACAGGTATGTAATTGTGTCAACAAGTACTATTTTACATACTTTATATCCGGGGATGGTAAGTGATTTTCGTCGCCCATGCTCATCCTCAAGACCAAGAGACTAGAAGACACGCAACCAGCATTTATACTTACTTATGCTAGTGATGATCTAGTTACATATAACAAAGCCTATAACCACTTACAAAGTCCTACTCGTATATACTATTTATACTAAGATCCGTCAAAACCTGTCCGGCGATTTAGACGAAATCGCGTAACAAAAAGTCACTTTAGTATACATATGATAAAGCAACAGGAACTGCGTATCGATACATTCAGAGAAGTGATCGACAAAATCGACATGAACGCGGGAAAGGCCGCGGGCAGAACCTTATTTTTTATATTAGGAAAAATTCTTTCAGTGTTGGATACAATGGCGCATCCAGGGCGACGACGACTCATGGGGGTTAAGTTATATGCTTGACAACTGAAAGTGTATGACAAAATCTAAATGAACGGGAGCAAAGCTGCTGGCAGTAGCCTGTAAACGTAGACCTTAAGTGACGTTAATAAGTGATTATGTATTTAATTCTATATGAATAAACGATTTTTGATTTGAGGTAAAAATTGCCATTGATAGGTTTTAGACATCGCGAGAATTTCACCGTTCAAAAAATTACCGTAAGGTGTTGCATAGTCATGGATTTTAAATAATAATTATGTTTTATCGATGTTGAAATCTGTGTTTTTAAGAAACATTCTCATATTAAAAATTCAGTTATGTGAATCGTTAAATATCATTTTAAAAATTTCCTTTTAAGAACCCATTAATTAATGGATTTACAAGACTCTGATAAAATCGACAAGCGTTACGCATAATTTAACGGCTAAATGCCATGTAATATTTTGTTCGAGGTATTTAGGTTGTTACAAGTAAATAAGTAGGTACCTAACTTTTCTTAATATAATTGAATGTTAGTTGCATAATAAATTGTACTTCAACGACATGCCAGGGAAGGAAACCTCTATGTTGAATAAGATAGTTTCTTTTAAATTATTTATTTGAAAAATAAAATTACAAAAAACGTCTACGAGAATAACGATAATATCTACACAATGATCAAAAAGCAATCGATCCATTTAATTTATTTCGGGCATTCGAAACCTAATAGATAAAACTAAACAAGAATTTCTTTAAATCAAGAATTTATAACACAGGGGAATTTTGATAGATACATTAAATTAAATAAAATGTTTTGTTAAGAAAAACCGTACAAAATTATTCACCCACTAATGTATACAGGAAAAAAATCTATCTTATGTTCCTTAAAATATTTTTATTAACCGCCACAAAAGAGGTGTTTTAAATTAAGCGTGTCTGTCTGTTTTTTTGGCATCGTAACTCCTAACAGAATTTACCGATTAGAATGCGGGGTGTTTAGCTAATAAGCTGACATGAACAGTACAAAATATAAAGATTTGTTTACACATTTGATGTGGAGGGAACTGAATGATTTATTATTAATTATTTAAATATACACTTAAGTTAGGAATTATATAATAAGAAGGATTATATATTTCTTATAAGTACCTATATATAAAAAGCGCATCTGTAAACTTCACATTAAAAGAACAAAGATAAAGATCTTCAAAACAACAAATTCCATATTTAATAGCTAAATTACTTCATTAATTAAAGTCCTGTGCAAATTACAACCAAATGGATCTGATGAGCTACTCGACAAAACGGTACGAGATAGGATCGCGTTGCATAAATTAATCGATTTTAATCGCATTTCCCGAATTATACAGTACGATTAGATCGCTCTAAAACCAACTATTTATGGATATTATTGGGACATATTATATCTAATACATATTTTTTAATATTCTCGTTTATTTAATTTAGAAATATTCTCAATATTTTACTTACACTTTCTTTGATGTTAAATATATTCTAATATTATAAAGTGGTAATCTTATGTTATGCTGCCTAAATCGGTGAATCGTTTTTAATGAATTTCAATAGGTAGGTATAAGTTCGATGTGAATACACACAAATCTTTTTCACTCAACAAATTTTGCGCTCTTAAATTATTATTTTTATGTGTTAATCAAAAAATTTCCAGATTTGCCAAATTTTGTGACGAGTACAAACGGAACAATATCTGATTTTTAATAGGTACTATTAATTTGATTGATTAAAAAAGTAAATTATAAAACGACTTGGTTAATCTGTGGTGATCTTGAGTTTAAATTGTTCATTTATTTCTCTCCTAGCCAGACCACAGTAACCAGACACGCGAGACAGGAAGACGTCAATCTTTAGCGGGAACAAAAATCACTTATAGTCATTTGTAGGTAAGTATTATAATATGAAGTGTATTGTATATTTATGTATCCCTGGTACTTACGATAATATAGTTTTGAGAATTATTAAACAAAACATATTCATTAATTATGTTATAGACGAGTTATTGAATGAATTTGTTTATCTACGTACCTATATAGTTTATTTGAATTCGCAGCAAAAATAATGAGCAAATAGATTTATATTTAGCTTACACTTACGCTACAATTTCCGATGACATTATGACCTTGTCAATGCTGACCATTGGAATAAAGAATGCAGATGTTTTTAATAATATAGGAAACTTTTTGAGTTTCCGTTTTATTTATGATGTTACCTAATCAATTTATAATTATATTTGTTGGTGTTTTTATGTAAAATTACGCAAAAATTTATAATTAATTGTGGTATTACTAAGCTGTTCTAACATTCTCTCTAGATCATGCGTAGGTCGATTTTTAATATTAAATATCAGAAACCTACACTGCGTTCAGAGCTATTAATATCGTACAAGGTAATAATAATTTTTATCGTCAGTATTTGTAGTAGTACTGTAGTGATTGCTCTTGATCCCGACACCATAGACAGCTGCGAAATTTGAATGAGGAACATCCGTGATGTCCTATCTCCTTCCCTCGTCCCGCCCAACTCAAACCACGCCTTTTCCGCCCGCCAAACTAAATTGAATTTCGAACAATTCAAATACGCTATCCTATCCTAGCAAAATATACACTGAAATCAAAGCTTTATCGTGGAGGAATAGGGACTGTTTTTCAAAAGAAACGGCTAGCTTTGTTCAGTTTGCTCTTTTGTTGTTTATTCTATTGAAACGAGACAGATTAAAAATTATGTACTGATGTAAAATTGTTCTTTATTACTCGATGTATTACTTGGTCTATAGTCGATGGACTTTTGAAAACTGAAACTTTTTACGTTTAGCTATCAATTCTTCGTAAGCACTTCACGTAAATATTCCCTTTGATTGTTTTTTAATTTAAAAGTCTGATTTTAAATTATGTATAAGAAATACTCATCTGACATTCGTTATATATATTACTTTTTGTGACTAATCAGTTTTGTATAATCACACATTAATTTTATAGAGAAAAATGTCGAAACTTTTATCGTAAACAAAGAAAGAAAACTGACACTCGTTCGCAAGGGAGAGTATAATGTTTGCACGATCTCAAATGTGTGTCTTCTAATCGTTTCACACATTTCGGAAAAACTGACTATTAGACAGCCAACGAAGACAATTATTTAAAGTATAAGTTTTCACTAATCAGCTACTAAGGATGCATAAAAACATAAACACGGCCGTTACTGTATTCTAAAAATATGATAAATATTATTTACAGGCGACTAGAATTCGCAAGGTGTTGTTATTTGATTGTTTATAAAAATAGTTTCCTTATCGGGATTGCAACTCCTGCTAGCTTGGTGGTCGCGGTATCACGTCATGATGTCATGACAATTTATTATTAAACTTTTGTTTAGACGGTGATCATATCACTAACGAGAAATTGCTTTTATATGAAACAAATTCCTTATTAGTAAAGGGCATAAGACTATTGATGTTACCAGACCTAAGTGCGTAATTTTAACAGCAAGTCAGAAACACTAAATCCTTTTTTTAATATAAACTATCGCCTACTATATAGTCAGTGCAATCGTGCAAATCGCTGTTTAAGAACAAAAACAATAGATTACAGATTATTGATAGATTAACTATATTATATTTATATATTTTTTTAATTTATTTCAAGTTAAGACACGATAAGAAAATATTACCTCAAAAAAGCGAAGATATTTACTTAATTCTAATTGATAAAGGTTATATTGTAATTATTTGTCCCGTTTATATTTTTCTCGACGAAAGGAATCAGTTAAATTATGATTTCAACAAAAATGATCATAGGCTCTCATGATTTGGTTGTATCTTAAGTAGACGCATCGTGTGGGATTATATTTGAAATAGTTACTGTTTACCTGAAAACCTTACCCTGGCCTGTGGAGAAGAATGACCAATGAAATACACACAGCAATCTGCGCCATACACTAGGGGACAAATACTTTCTTTAATCTATATGTATGTAATAAATTAATAATATGTCACAGTAAATATTGCGCTCATGAATAGAACATGAGACAACACTGGGAATAAACACGTTTTATAAGGCAATGTTTGCTGAATAGTGCAATAGAAGCCTAGTCGGTGTCTTTATTATATTTAATATTCATAATAACGTTATATCCACGCAAAACTATGCGATCTTGCAAATTCTTATATGGAATATCAGCATAAGTCTGACTTAACGGTATGTAAACTTCGCCAAAATGTATAAAATTATTATCCAAATTGGTTATCAGTATTTCAGAAGTGAAACTCCGATTAAACAAATTATATTCTACCTTTTATATGTATAATATATACCTACCAGTTAATATTTTTCCAGGACAAACAAAATGAATCTATACTAAACTTAAATATTTACGCAAATACATATCAAAATAACACTTGGTATAATACTTATACCTGTATTTAATTATTTATTTTGAATAAACCGATAAATCTAACGCCTGAGCAAATATTCATAAATTATAGGTAGATGACAACCGACTCGATCATGTTAGCTTTTAAGCGAAAAACCCGCATCAAAGTTGGCTTATTCAGGAGCTAGGATAATCAGGAAGACAGATCAAACATATAGCATCCATTTTTGTAACCGAGGTTACTAACTGTATATCGACCTCGACATATAAAGTTCTATGAAAATCAGTATCTACACATTTAGCTTAGATATATATTTTAAGATTTATTCATTTATTTATTCTCTAGTATTACACCTACATAGATTAAAGAACCAATATATATATTATTATAAGCCGAAACGATATTAAAAGTAATCGCGTACTTAAATAAACTTGTAGTATAAAGAAGAGATAAAAATAAAAGTATATAAAAAAGACAAAACAATTATTTTGTCACTAATAAAAAAAAAAATTACTACTACTCCTAATTGTCGCATCGACTTTAAAAGTAGTTATAGGTCAAATAACAACACTTCATCAATATCTATGAGCTGATCAGATGTTGAAGACGTGGGATAGATCATATTTATTTAAATACATATCCTACATGTAAAAATAAAATATAGTGTCTCTTTTCAATATCATAAGAATATTATAGTGTTTAATGCACAAAAAGAAATAGGTACGGTGCGTACTTGTAATAAAATACAATTTATAAAATAAATAAGTAGCTTTAAATCACGACACGAATGTTTTACCTTCATCCGACTAATTCAAATCTAATCCATATTAAATCTAGACAGTTTTTATGAGTTGATCGAGATAAATGGGATTATGGGACAAAAAATTAAAAGACTGAGATGGTGTGATAAGTCCGTTGAAAGGGCCGTGATGTTTATCTCTTACACATTTTGAGGACCCTGGTACATTGTATGAATTTGTAATTATTGTTATTTATTACAATTTACTGACTTATATTGAATACGACTGCACTAACCTTTTTATTAAAAATAATATGAAAAATCAGATTTTTAACTTTTAAAATTTCTAATATATTATCTGTATAAAGCCATAGTTTTATTCTTACATTTAAAAACTTCAAATCGTAATAATCTTCTAAAAGCATTCTTTAAATTAAGTATTAAAATAATCGACAAGAAAGTCAAGAATTATTGTTTACGTTGATTACTCATCAAACAAATTGTTAATGAAATACCTATTAAGTTGAACATCCGTTTTAAACATGCTCAAATATATTCAGACGACAATAAATAGATATGAGAATAAAATATTTACTGTACCGGTAATATTAATATTAAATATTAATTATTGTCGACTTTGTGGATCCGTCGTAATGTTAGAATGTTTTTTAAGTAAAAATTTTCACCTTTTGTAGATAACGATTTCTCTCGAAAACTTCTAGAAATTCTTAACTTACTAGAACTTTGTTTGATCCAATCTGAACCTCTTCTGATCCGATATATATAATAAATTATTAAATCCAATATTATAACTAAATTTTACAAAAATGATACCTTTTAAATAAAGGAGCATCGAAGTATCAGACTCCAATTTGTCAAATGTGGATATGGTTCTTTTAAACTACAGATTATAACGAAATAACCAAAAATATCATAGAGAAAAAATTAAAAGAACGTTATTTAGCACAAACCGACCGACACGCGCCTTTTTATTTTAGTATTCGTGCTCATAACACCCGCATTGTACTGCTCAGGCGATTCTAAGAATTATTTCGACGGAGAGAGACAACCGTATCGGGTTCTCCGCATGATAGAGCGGGACCGACGATTATTTTGTTTTTTTTTTCGTTAATCTGTGGCCACATGTGGATTGTTCTTGGACCTTATGGTCACTCGATGTCTTGTTCGTTTTGTCGCGTTTTTATCGTGGTGAGTGAACTTAGTGTTATTTTAATTGATACGTCCGCGTCGTCTGTTTGAAAAATGTTAGCGCGATCTGTGGAACTTTAAGAATTTACAAGTTAAATAAATGTTCCTATAATATTTAGTAATGGATGCCAGAGTTATGAATTTATTATGGATTTCACTATATCCTCAGTAGGACAAAGAAAATACTTAACTTACACACAAAGATGTTGGGAAAGATTTTTAAAGTTTAATTCTAACAAAATTTTGGGAAATGTAGAACAATGTATTCCAAGAACAGTTTAAACAGTTTTAGATCTATCAAGAAAGCGACGAAAGAGGTACGTAGGATCTCTAATTTACAAACACTGTAATTCATCTATGATCTAATATAAAATTCACTAAACAATCCCATAGGCGTGCAGGGTTTTATCGGTAATTTATAAAATAAAATAATTAACTGGCTGATCTATAATAAACAATATAATTCCTTTTTTTAACGTTATTTATTAAATCTAAATTTAAAATACGGACTACGACGTCGGCCAACAGAAGCTTTGCCACCCAGACCCGAGCCTAATTAAACAAAGATAGTGCAAAACCAACAAAAACTCAACCGCACGTAGTCTTTGCCTACCGAGCCGTGTATTCCGCGAATTCTTATGCGTAGTTTTAAGCCTTAAACCCTGGCGCGTCGGGATTACTTAGCCTAGTCGAGCATGGACTGGACTTTAGGGGTGTGCGTCAAAAATTTCTTTATCGATAAAATACTTGATATCAAATAGTGATCCTGGAGAATACTGTACATTTTTAACAAATTCCAAGAACGAAATGCATAAAGGAAACGTGTAATTAAAAATACTATGTATATTTCTTATAATATATTTCTCATTGTAGGGTATAACATATATTTTGTGTATTCGTATTTGAACATATAATGGTCCATAAATTATAATAATAGGTGTAATAATATGTTTAAATGGCACTAGATAAAAAAACTTTTAAAATACTTGACGCTTTTGATTTATTTGTGTAATGTATTTGAAGACATTATTTTACTGAATTGAATGAAATTGTTTTTTTCTTACTTTAAATAGAAAGTGGAATACATAAATATCTCATTTAATTACAACAAATTTTGTTGTAGAATAAGACTGTAAATTATCGATAGAAAGCCCAGCACATCACTAGATAACTCGTGCCGTAAAAAGAAGACATTGCACACTTCAATAATAAAAGGTTAAATATGTCGAAGGGGTTATTTTCTCCGCTGATATAAAATTTCATCTTCAGTGGTTTGGCTGCTGGCAAAAATAAATGAATGGCTAAGATAATGCCTTGAGTTCCTTTGTGCGGCTTCGGATAGACATAACTTTATGTCTATTTTAGTTACTATATTCAAACTCACCATTAGTAAGCGTAAGCATGGAGTTTATCGTATTTTTTCTGCATAGAACCGATTACTCTTCAAATAATCTTTTTTAATATATAAAAGTGGCAGTAATACAAAGAAAATGTAGAAAAATAAGTTATTACAACTATTAAAAATGTCCTTCCAATGTCAATGGATTTTATGTCATTTTCAATTGTTTTACTTACTTTTACCGATGGAAATATCGATAAATCAATTTTTATCGAATACTACAAGTTATTCAAAGTTAATTCACTTAGGTTTAAAGCGTAATTCACAATAAGACATAAATAATCCAGTAATTAAAGTTTTATTGTACATGTTTTTAAACGTGTAAATATGTGTTAAGGTTGCAAATTGGGTCTGGCTCAGCACTATGTCAGGGTAACACGTGTTCCATAATAGTCATTCTGCCAGAGAAAAACAGTGCCTTACAAATCATTATTCATGTTATATTAAAACGTGAAGCGAAAACTTCGATCTCTTTTTACAAAACACGCAAAAGTGTGAGTTGACATTCAAAATTTAACAATAATTAAATAATCTTTTAACATTATACCAATAATATTTATTATAAGCACTGTTTCTCCAAGTTAAGGGCAAATTAGGCGATTTTATTTTTGGCGTAAAGCGGTAGATAGTTTATAACCGTCTCCAGGATCTCATCTCTTTACCAAAATCGATTCAGACTTTCAGGCAAGAAGGCGTAACAAACAGAGAAACTCACCTTTACGTGTATAATATTCGGATTAAGAGGATATTTACGACAAAACAGTTCACAATAATTTTCCCTATACAATTATGTCCCAAAATACTAAACGACTTTTTTATTTGCACCAAGCTTTGAATTGTCAAAACAAAATAAAAAAAATTGACTAATTTCCAAATCAGATTCATACTTGGATAGAAATGAATGATGAAATGAACTTGTCAAACTACTTTGATTTTCAAATTTTCCTTAAGTTACATTGTTTTTACGAGTTAAAACAATTTTCAAAAACATTTACCAGT
>JAOSYY010000009.1:13359394-13369702 GCA_025727935.1 Hebomoia glaucippe
TTATACCATTTCGCAAAAACAGTTTGTACATTTACTAGTTAAATTTAAGAGTTAAAATGACAAACCCATAAGTTTCGCGGAATTCACGACTCATCGGGCAGAGACTACAAATGGTTGTGGTGCTATTTGTTTTGCTGAATACTTATTTAATTAGGATCAGGTTTGAGGCTTCTGTTCTAACTTTGAACTGCATCCTTAAGTAGACATCTTTTGGGATATTTGGTATCTCTACAGTGTGACTGGTTAATGATAAGATTGTGTTCTTCGTGGTTTTGAATAGATGCTTTAATTTTTGCAGGGAAAATTAAATTATAACACGACTACGTTTCAGTCTCTATCATTAGACACAAGGTATCAAAATATATAAGTAATTATTATATATACAATATGTACATGCCATTGTAGTCTGTGTTACAGTCATACAAAATACAACTTATGTATTTGTCTGTATATGCTTTATAGGCAAGTATTCTTCTTAAACAGATATTTAAGAGATGCATAACGAACTGAGATTTTTAGTAATAATCTGTATCTTTCAGAGCCATTTATTTAATATACGCTTATATGGCATGTATCGTTTATGCATAGATAGTTTTTGATATTCAGTAAATACTTGAGAAGTTGTAAGGTAATAAACGTAAAAAGTAAAGGACATTGAAATACGGTCCGTATTTCAATGTCTGACTTACCGTACAATCTGTATTTATTTAGGTATTGACAAAATGCCAAATTTTTATGTAGAAAAAAAGTTTGAAAGCTTTAAACTAAACTCAAACTTAAGTTAGATTACGTTAAACCCAGTACATAATACCTTATAAACTAACTTTCGATACCACACAAAAAAATCACTGCTTCAAAAAAGTATAAAATTAGCAAAAATGTTAAACAATGTTGCCGCTTAATGTTTTTAAAACAAACGAGTGTTTTAGTTTTTTTTTTTGGTTCGCAAGTACGATCTTACGTTTGCCAAATACCTACCACTGTATTTGTAAAACATAACATACATTAAATTTTTTAATAATTTCCTTTCCAGTTAGCGTTCTCCCATTACTAAGTTCACAATGTTTTATGATAATTTTCTATAAATCATGTTTTTACTAAATCAGTACGTGCTCACAGTTTTATTTGCTTTAATATCGATTTGTCAACCACTTCTAGTTGTCTATCATCTACTGATTTATTTAATGTATAGAAGACTAAAAGAATATATCTTTATCAGCGGCTAACTTTTTCCCTGATATTGGATATGAATAGAAGAAGACTCTTAAGATACGCTTAATCCACTGGTGTAAACAGCGGCTAATATGTTGAGGATATTCCAAGATTAGCCAGAACAGATAGCAACATAAAAGAAAACATTTGCTAGTGTTCTTTTGCGTTTTTCTAATGCCAGTGATTTTTGTATAAATTTGTTGAACAGACACACAGTTTCTACTGATTCATTATATGTATACACAGATTACTAGCTTCTGCCTGTGGTTTCGATCGCGTTTATGTCGATTCTGTCATCCACTTCTAGCTGTCTATCATATTATTTTTGTATTAGTTTCATCCCATATCTCCTATTTTTATTCTATATACGTACTTTTTTAATATAATATAGCCTTTTTTATTTTCATATAATATACACTGAAGGAATAGTTCAAACCGGACCAGCGTTTCCTGAAAATAGCGCGTTCAAACAATTAAACTCTTCAGCTTTATAATATTATTTGACGTTATATTGTAACTAATTATCTTATTTAACTCGATTTTTTATCGCAGTCATCAGCCAGCTTGAGGCTCACTCGATAGTAGGCGTTACTCTAGCCGCATAACGTCATTAATCATATAATGATGAACTATCCATCTATTTCTATTATTTTAAATAGCAAATTCACAGACTATAGCTAAAGCGTGCCGTAAACACTTCACGACCTTTCCATTTCTGATAAGTAAAAATCTGAAGTTCCTGGGGAAACTTGAAGTTTAGAGATGAATTCTACATTTACTTAAGTTAAAAGAAAATACAGAGTTATTAAATACTAACAACTATTTTATAAAAATTAAACAGATATTTTTAAAAGTGGTTGTTAAATGAAATTCTTTCACAGTGACGGATTCTCGTACTAAATAAATTGTAAAAAAATAAGACCTTTCTTATTATTGTCAACTTATATAACTCACAATTATTAAATTTCTACAGTAATTATTAAAAATTATTAAATATTTACAGTAAATTTCTTAGTATATTTTACGTTTGTGAATATCTTCCATATAATTGTTAAATAGGTATGCTAAATCTCACAGTACCTACTTATGTACAAATTTCATAAAAAGATCGAAACTTTTCAAATAATAAAGAGATATTGCCCTGCATAAATGGCTGGCGATATAAAAAAGGGGTGTTATAAGTTCAATGTGTCTGTGTAATGGTAGTTCCTAAATGATTGGGCCCATTATGATGTAGCTTATTTTATTAAAAATTGACGTTATTAACTTCGGCCTCTGCAATAATTTATGAAGGTCTCATAAGGCGTTTAATGCTTTGTTGTTCAATACGAATTAATACAGAATGAACATATACGTATTTTACCAGAAAAGTAGATGTGTTAAAATAAAAAATATTTGTGTCTTTTGTAAACGACTAAAGGAAATCATTAAAAACTATTATACTTTTTTTTTAATGTTAATTTGACATATCTTTTTTCTATCGTCATACGTCTCTACGCGAAATTTTAGACCTCCGTGCGCGTAATATCAAAAATAGATCAAAATTTTATTGCATCACATATCTACTATTATATCGATTTTCATATTAGAAAACACGTAGTTTATGACTTCTTAAATCTTCGAATCGACAGCTATACTCTGTTTGTCCCGAATTCATGTCTAACTTAACTTCCGTCGGACACATTTCGTGACATTCATTAAACAATCAAATTAAAGGAACTTATCTATTCCAGTTAATGCTCGGAATGTGTGTTTTATCCTTTTTTGGTTCATAGCTTTTTTTAATGTTATATTAATGCTTTGTATCTTACCGCGAGTTAACAATTACATACACGGAGATTTAACTTAATTGCATGAGCGATACATGAACCGGTAACTAACATAAAAATGATTTTTAACACGCTGTTATCATATTTAGATGTAACTTACATTGTAATCAAATGTTGGAAGTGAAATGAAATGAAATTATATTTATGTAATTCTGGTGATAATAATATAATTTGGTATCTTCGCGATCTCGTCATGAAACCAGAAATTGCGTCGTGTTTTTAAAGCTTATATAAGCTCCTAACGTTATTAATTTGAGAAGTTAAAAGATAACAATAGACTCTTTGTGTAAAATGTCAGATTTAATTTATGAAAAATTCGAACTCTACGGACTCAATATTTTGAAGTTTCGCAAGTTTCAAGCATTATTAAATAAATTGGTTTGTCTTTAAGTCAAATACAGATAATACAGCCGAAGTTTCGTTTCAACACTAACTTGTCCTGACAAATGTTGCCCGAAAATTTCCAGAACGACCTGTCACTACCAAGCTATACCTAATAATTCCTTACCACCTTCTGGCCACCTTTTAAAATATATAACAATCAGAAACTTATCATTCGTTTCTAATAAGAATAACTTTTAAATATATAAGATAGATATAACAATTTTTCCCAAACAGGCTTTACCTCGATTCTTAACGTCTGCATTCCCGCAACATTCGAATAATTAATATTTCATTGATAGCAACCATTGCATGCATTAAAAAACATGCTAGAGTTCCACACCACAGTTCAATCACCACACTTACCTACAACGTACAGCGTAACACGAATTTTAACACAAACATCACTAGTCCACTATTAAAAATAATAGCGAAGTTTTAAACCGGATCCGACGTTTAATTCCCTTACGATAATAACGTAAAAAAAATCGTCAACAATCGAACTAACAAAGCATCCCGTAGCTATCCGAAGCTATACTGAAATTCTAAACCCTGACTCCGGTGTCCATGTCCAGCACCCCCCATTACTAAATTTCGTCTCGATATTGATAGAATATATCTACAAAATTATGCAACTAACATTCAACTTTATTATAATGTAGTAAAGTCTTTATTCAATTACAACTTTTTGCGTTTTCACACGTTTTGATAGCGAACGAGACCGGTACAAGGCTATGAGAACGTATAATTTAAAGACGTAGCTTTGTCACAGAATGGAACAGTATATTTGTCTCGCTCACTCTTATTTGAGAGGCGGTTCTAGTATTCACACGACGATGCACGGTTGCTCATTTTTTTTGCTATTCTGTATTGAATTACGTATTATTTCGTGAATTAGATTGTACTGTGGTGTCAAATTTTTGCTTCATACCTACCTGATGTTTTATCTGGATCTTCTGGAAGCAGGTTGTTCAAATTTTATAATCATAGATAATACTTTATTATTTATTTTTTCTAAATTTACAATATCAAACTTAAGGGTAAGGTATTGATTTTATTCTATTTCATTTTTTCTTTCGGTACTTTGAAACACTGAATTTTAAAGTGATCGCACATTTGCCGGACCTGTGAATCAAAAAAGTCTTTCATAAAGTGGCAAAAGTAAAAAAATCCAGAGACTTCAATATCTTAAAGAATGCGGTTTTCTGTTTAACATTTAAAGTGTAGTGAGTGGAAAACATATAAAAGCTTAGTAGGTGATTTTTAATACGCATGGTGGAACGTAAAGCGAAAATACGTAATATTTTTTATGAATAAATCTATAGGAACATATTACATTAAGAAACACTTTCCTGTTATAAACAAGATGACAAAAACATAATTAGTTGACTTTTATTAATTATCCGTCGGTGGTAAAATAATTTTTATCTTAAAAACTGAGTTATAATGATCCAAAAGAAAATACTTGTAGCTGGTTATCACAACCACGACTCAAGAACAATGTGTATTAAAATAAATAATAAATTGTATTAAAATATATTTATTAATTCGCTAATAATTTATTTCGCTGCAAAAGCTTTATAAAACAAACATCAACCTACGCAGTGTCAAAGTTAGTAATAGAAGCTTTAATCTCTTCTGTAAATTGTTTTTAGTCTAGAGTATTATCAGTACATTAGACAAAACAATGACAAAGATATTTCGCACAAAGAAGAACCAATTAACTTATGGTTTTAAATTTTGAAGGATTTGTGAATATTAAAAATCATGACTTTAGGAGATATCTAAGCCTGAACGTACGGAATCGCTAAAAAAACAAAACAATCTCGTAAGGGTAGATTATTCTATTATGTCAGTAATTTTTATTTATTGTGTTCATTAAATTTAAAGTTAAATTTAATGAACACATTATTTTTCCAAATAGTTTGAGAGTGCAAACTTTTTGGAAAAATATGTAGGTACATATATCCTCATTAACAGCTCTCAGACTTACAAAGGAAAAAATACATAGTTGACATTTTAAATGAAGTACCTAATAAATTGTTACCGATAATCAGTTAACTTGTTATTTGTTTTGAATTTATTTAAATTACTTAAAGGGAGATTTGTTTAAAGCCATCCAACGATTTTGCTTCTCAAAACATTGTCTATTGAGCAATTTATCTACGGTAACATTAAAAGATTTAGAAAAGGCGTTGTTCGTTTTCTAGAATTTCTAATAGAGCGGCTTCAGTTTCAGCTACGACTTATATTATTATTTTCTTTTAAGCATTATACTGGAGAACAAAAAATCAAATGTGTCCTCATACCATTACGTACGTACCACGTATTCTTTATCCATGAATATAGATAAAAAGTCGTGAAACGCTGTAATGTGTGTTTTGAATGAGTGCATGATTTTCAGAATTATTATTTAACTAGCTGACCCAGCAAATTTTCTTTTGCTACATAAATATATTGTGGTTAAAAAGTAGGGTATGATTGAAGAGGGGTGAAAATTTGGGGTTGGTTGTATTTTTATATGCTGTATCATAAAGAAATAAAAAAAAAATGTTGTCAAAAAAAAATTTTAGTATATGCTTATAAAATTTCTCGAAAATCGGTCGAGCCGTTTCGGAGGAGTAGAATTACAAAACCGTGACACGAGAATTTTATATTTTAGATATGATCACGAAGTCCTGTGACTGCGGTATCAACTCTAAAACGAGTTTCATTTTCACATAAAATTAATGTCATATTAAGTAAAATTATAAAATTATAAGCATATTTACCACACAAATTCCATAATGCAGGTGAACGATGATTGTAGTCACAGTCAGTAGATATAAAACAGTTAATTCATGTTTTGGCATACAGAATATGAGTCCTACTCCATATATTACTGGTAGATTTATCCAGCCTATTGTATCGCAGGGCTGATCACTCATTTCAGCAACGATTAACCGACTCTGAAATTAGAATTGCGTAAAGAATATAAGAAAGTCGATGACATACCGTAAAAATAGGTTTTATATACTTTTTTTCTTAAAAGAGGACAGATAGGTATAAAGCTCACTTGACGGTATGTAACACCTCAAACCCAAGATCAAATTAATTCATAAATGATGCACTGTAGTTATTTCGTTGGGAAATTCATATAGTGAACCCAAAAATATTAACTACATAATTTTATTTAACGCTCTCAAGTAGGATCTTATAATATCGCTTTAATCTGAACGGTGTCTTTACGATTTTTAGAATCGATTATAAAATAACATAAAACAGATTTTTTTTCAAATGAATGGCTGATATTCATTAGGTATATTATTTCTCTTCAGATAATAGATATCATCAGGATTTATGTATGATGTTTTTCGGCTGACACCAAAAAACAGGTGATAGCGCATTTAATAATTAAATATGTCATATGTCGTTGAGGTATCATCTACAAATGACACTCATATACGTCGATGACTGTCGTTCTAGTTTTAGAAAAATATTAATATAATAAAAGTACCGCAATATTACTAAACAATGTTCCGAAAAGCAGCAGAAAAGCTCTCAAGTCACGTTCCATGACGTTGTTTGGCGACACGATGGCCCATGACGTCATTGTGGCCAACATTATCAGCATGGGCCAAATTGGTCTAAGCGCTTCCAATATTGGATACATTTTGCCCGTCCGGTTTTTGTATGACCTTAAAAATAACCAACACTGGATGCAAATTCGGAAGCTTTCAACGAGCTTTCGTCATAGATTAAACTTGCTAATGGTAGACAAAAATAACATTTTTTTCAAGAGGGAAATTTTTATTTTATTAATACTGGTCATATATTGTTAAATATAATTTGTATTGTACATAAGAGTAACATTTATACTATGGCGATGTATATAAGTTTGTATTTTCTATTTTTGACTTACGTTGTGTTAGAAGTGCAAATTTATCTCAATTTTGTAGAAAGCAAGGAACTTAAGAAAAATCTACGCGTATATTATTTTGTTAATTTAATATTTTTATAAACTGACTAATTAAAATGTATTTTGTATTAAAGTAAATTACCTTTAAAGTTTAAAATTCAAATAAAGATATTAATGAAAGAGATACAAAAATGTGTCAACTTTATCTGCCAGTACGGCACAAACTAAGAAATATGAAACTGAGCCGGGGAAGAACGTAAGCATATGTTTGCAAAATTTAAAATTTGTCTATTATCCTTTCATAGATTTCGTGCTAACAGATAGACGTACAAAACCAAGAAAATCTTAACAAATGAGTTACTATTTAATAAATAAAGGAAAAATACATACAAATAAACATTATAAATAGCCACGGGTAGTGTGGTGAAAAGTCCTGTTATATGTATTGCAATCTCAAGTGCTTCAACGAATGTAACATCCTTAAATACATAAGTTTTATATACTTCCGAACCATTTGCTCCAGCCACCAGAAATAATATGCTAGCTATCTGTAAATACTTAAAGTATAAGGCATTAAATGGAATTATACTATCTTTACTAATACGTGAAAAGAAACCTTTGGACTTCTTTCTAGGAATATTGAACGTAGTATAGGATTGGCGTAGTTGAAATGTATACGAATAACTAGCAGATGCTATAGGCCTTGTTCTATACGTCTTTATTACAAAAATTTCGAACCTTTTTGTAAATAAGATCGGACACAGTGAGTGCAGAGCATTCCAAGATGAACAACATTTTTTTAATTAAAAAGTAATTTTAAAAACATCATCTAGTGGACCAAATTGAAATTTAATTAATGACACACGCAAAGAACATATATATAGAAACATATAATTCAGGCATAATATAGTGTTTATTTTTGCAAATGAAACAATCAATGTCCTTTGCTGATCTTTAGTATTTATATAAATTATACTTTTTCAGGACAATTTTTTAGCGTCAATTATTTATTCCCCTAATAAGGCATACCATGTAATAAATATTAACATAATTTATCCTACTTTGTACTGTTAGGAAGACCTTAATTATATTTTATTTTATATCCTTTAGAAATTTATATTAATTTAATATTTATTTCATATAGTACTCCATGTAATAAATATTAAATTAATAAAATTGCTATATACTGTATAAAATTGCATATTTTTAACTCACCCACATACTAAGATCGTAACCCCAGGGCAAGTAGAGTGTTCCAGTATTATATTTCTCCCAGTGACTAACGTAGAAGTTCAGAACCACACTTACTATTACTAAATAGCCTCTGAAATAGTTTAAACATGCAAAAATTTGCTGTACATTATCGACCTAATAAAAATCTCTAAAAATAGGTGCTTTTAATATACTCATTCGGGTATTTGTAGATTTATTGCAATAAATTAAAATCCTGTTAAAGGAAATAAAAATGTACACCCCATCTCCCATACTGAATTCTTTGTCAGATTTGCCGGCTAGAATACTGATTATATAATTTAATAATTAATACATGCCTAAAAAGAAAAATGTTTATTGAATCTTCCACACTAAATGACAGTCGAATGAATCTATTTTACTGAATTTTTTTTTATCTTGAGATAAAAATGCTACCTGAAGTCCGGTAAGGAGTATTCGTCTCTTCCGAATACGGAAAACAGACAGAATGGAATAAAGAAGACTATGTAGGAATCAATTCCATGGTCAAACATTTCTCCAAGTGGCCCTGATACGCCTATTTT
The DNA here is from genome assembly GCA_025727935.1 of Hebomoia glaucippe. Taxonomy (NCBI): domain Eukaryota; kingdom Metazoa; phylum Arthropoda; class Insecta; order Lepidoptera; family Pieridae; genus Hebomoia; species Hebomoia glaucippe. Next base: position 13,368,490 of record JAOSYY010000009.1, read on the forward strand.
TCTCGCTTGTTTGCCATCTATACCATCTAAAAGAAATCGTTACTTAGTGAAAAACAGTGGCAGATGCGTTTCCGGTGGCGCCATAGACCTAAGTTGCTTCCTCATATATGGATTTAATTTAGTTGTAATTTTATAATTTTCTTATAAAATACTTAGTTTAACATAGAATACGTGTTATTCACGCAATATGTATGTCACAAGTACATTCCATTAAAACGTTAAAACTATGGTTTAAGATAATAAAATACTTTAAAATATATGCCTAGATAAGTATAAAACATTATAAGATACGTTATATATCAATTACATAATAATCATGAATCATATCACGTCCTACTAGGAGATGAGAAATTTTATTATTTATCTAATAGGAATGCAATACCAATGCGATTTAAAATGTCGCCGATAATATATTAAATGGTAACTCTAATACATCGGATTGAAATTTTATGATCCTTACCTAAATGATAAGCCAAGAACACCAATATTCCACAAATCGTGAAGATGTATCTCGGCACACTATTCGGACTATTTTGAGAAGATGCTGTGCAATCATAGTCGTAAATCGTCACGAGTACAACATTAGCCAACATGCACAGGAAACCAGAAAATGTAAGGAGGTTGGGCGCCACCCATTTCGGCACTATCTAAATATAAAATGTTTATCAATGTTGATAACCCTATAATCATTATTAAAAATTGGAGAAACACGATAATATATACCCACCGTTTTTATCTATATATCATTTAATATATATAAATGCAAAAAGTCATTAAAAGTATTATTACAATGGAACAGACACATGCTTTTATTTTAAGATTTTTTAATTTTTCTTCAGTGATGAATTTAATTTTAAAATTATTTTTAGTTTACCTTGACAAGTGTATTCCATGTCGGGTGCATAACATATTTGCTGAGAGGGCTCGTGTCAATTGCACTGTACTGCAAAAAAAAAGTTTTTCTAGTGAAAAAAGGATCTTTGGAACATACGTCAACAATCGTGGTAATTGAAGTATTTACCGACCACTGATAAACTGTTATAACTTGTAAAACATCATACCTATTAATAAGATTTTCATGATGCATAGGCCAACAGTTCTTATAACGATTATACCTATATAAAAGGCAGGGCAACATTTTTTGAAAAACTAAATTATTATTAATAAGAGATTAATTTTATTTTTTGTAAATGTCATAAGTTTGCCACGCCTG
>JAOSYY010000009.1:13397991-13446606 GCA_025727935.1 Hebomoia glaucippe
ATATTCATCCTAGACAAATTTTGACTATTATTAATGTCATCATACGTTGAATGGGACACATTTTTAAGTTGTATCTGAAGTTTTCGTCTAATCTAAAGATGGGATATTAATCTATCGTATCCACTACATATAAAATAGGAATATACGACACAACTCGAATCGATTTTACGAGTATTGCCACATTTCTTGTCACTATGATTTTCTGTAAGTAGTTTTGCGATTTTATAGACTAAAAACTTATTGAATTTATTTTATTTGTAAAGCGTCCATTTTCCCCTAACTAAGACTATAATAAATATCATTGTTAGTTTGTAATGGAAATAGTAATTCTTTTTCAAAAGGTCACACGAATTAACAATTTCTTAATCTTAGGGTTAAATTTAACAATACAAATAATTGCAACATCGGTAACAGGTAAGAGTAAAGTAAAATCCACGTTTTAACCCTTCTCTTACTGCAATTTTAAAACGTCACTTATTGCTTTCGAAAGGTCAAAAGGGTTCATTGAATCATTTAAGGCAAGCGTTCAATCGTTTTCGAAAGATTTATTTCATGGTATTATAAAAAATTATGGGCTTATTATTTTTTCCAATCCTTCTTTCTCTTTTTGTTGGATTTGTATAAATCATAACAATGAATAATATTTTTCGTCAGCATGAAGTACACTAAAATCTTAGTATTACAATAATTTATTATCTGAAGTAACGCTATTAAGAATGATATAATAGAAAAATATAGCATTATCTATAGTAATCAAGATTTCCTTGATTCATTTGAAGTAGCTCCACATCTCAATATAATCGGGAATTACGCATTTATTAAATACTGTATCTTTTGTTAAAATTCTTCAATAATTACACTATACTAATAATAATTGGAGATTTAGAATATATAAATAGTAATGGAATTAGGTAAATGGTATTTTTGAATTGGCACTCTTTCATCACTTTTTTACATTAATTCATTCTCGATATGTAGATATGGCATCGACTAGACAAAACTAGGAAAGAAACTTTCTATTTTTTATTGGATATATAATTCGATAAATTAAAAAAGTAATATACGCCATCATTTTACAAATGAAGGGGACTTCGGTACAGAATTGTATAGTTATCATATTTTAAATTAGATTTTTATTATCTGAGTTTACCACAGTAATCAAATAAATATAAAAACTATAGATCTTTGTAATTGATGTCACCCTGGTGAATGATGACAGTATGCACTCCCTGTGGAGTGTTAGCAAATACGGGGAGATTGACCCTTGAGGGTTGAAACCACATTTTATGTTAGGTACCGACTTTATGCCTGATATTTCAAACTAGTTGACACCGATCGATAGTAAATATCAAAAATATAGTTGATTAAAGAATATTATTAATTATAATAATATTATAAAGTATTATGAATTAATGATGTATGATAATCCGAATGTCACTCCATAGTAAATAGAGAGAGTGAGGGTTAGATTCATTTGATAACATAAAAAATAAATCTTACATTATTTTATTTTTTATTTTAAATTATGTAGAAGATTCTCATTCTGCACTATATTAAAATACGGGCTCTGTAGTGTTCATGTTATCTTAGTACTTTGCTGAGTTATTCCTTTCAAGGAATAAAAACAATTTTCTTCTACGCTTTAATAATTAATTATTGAATATATAATACTATCATTTAAGACAGTTCAAAGATTTTTATATGTATTTAAATTATTTTCAGTTATTTTTATAACAAGCTAACTTATAAAGATCATGAAAATATCGCTTCAAGTCTTTAACAAGTAGAATAAAATTGTCATATTAAATTTCGTTAATGGACAATCAAATTAAACCCCAAATCGAACCCCGGTAGAGGCCATTTAACTGTTTGTTCGCTTAAAAGGGGCAAAAACAAACATACATATTCCTCCCCTCTGTTTGAGACTCGGGCTCTCCAAATGCTAATGTAGACTTCACACAATTATCGAAACAGTATAAAACCTTTACTTTTTAAGTTGCGTATTATTTATTACATGAAAAAAATAATCTAACCACGCCCTCTTTCTTTACTCTGATTGCATATTTTAAAAATAATTTCAGTAAATAAGCGTTTTATTTAATATTTGTAAGTGAATTTAAGATAAAGTTTATATTTATTGTCTATTTATGGGCTTAAATATAATAATTCTACGCGCCAATTACTAGACATCATCTGACACGCGCCGCCTAACACTATTAATTTATCCAGCCAGCCCTCAGCCCTTCTACACTTTAATTATGTAATGTGACATGCTTATCACTTATAATATCCCGGTAATAGGGTCTTTTTGCACTGAAATGGGATAGTTTGCTGTTAAGTTTCCTACGATTTACCTAAAAATTATTATATTAAATAAAAAATAGATCTGAAATGAATAAAAATCTATCACTGAGATCTTTAGGCTGAGCTTTAGGATGATCAAACTTATTTTCCTTCTTTCCCCGGATTACATAATTTATAAATTGTCTTATAAAAGATACTTAGTTATAAAGAACTTATATAATAGCTACATAGAAAGACAATCTTACTAAAGTCTCATTTTTTCTTATTACTCGTTAGTTGGTTATAAAGTCAAACGAAGATTTTAAATTTTCTCATATTTATATTCTTACCATACCAATTATTGCTTACAGTTATATATTAAAATGGATGAAAAAACTTTTAAAATACCAATTGATTCAAGAATAAGAAAATACTTTTAAATTAATATTATAAGCCAAATTATAATACATAATGTCTTATAATACCTTCAACCTTTTTTCCTATAGTTCTACACATTTATATTTCTGAACAAAAATACGCTTTGTTTATAGTAACAATAGAAGTGTGTCGCAGGCACGTGGCGTGTTACATTAAAACCATAATTAATGGGGATAAGAGGGTTTTTGACGTGATCTCATTTAAAGTACGCCATTATCGGAAATAATTTTTCACCATTTATTTATATCACTAATCACCTGGTTGTGGGATTTCACCCATAAATCATTCCTTAATATATTTTCGTACCAGCATTGCCTCGCGGTTTCATCGGTTGCCAGTTTAAATAACAGTTATTCTTCATTAAATTAACCTATCACTATTGAAAGTCTTGTCAAATCTCTTCCAAGGTTATCCGGAACCAACAGAGAGACAGATAAACATTATATATAGTGTTTCTGTTATCGCTTCCGTACATATTTTTTGTATGCATCCAGAAAAAAGATGTTATTTTTATATCGCAAACATATATTTTTATTTTATATATATTTTCTTCGGTGAAAAAGTGAATAATCATTGCATGTTCCTGTATATAAATGTTGCTTTTCTGCATTTACAGTTATAACAATTGGCTGTCAAGTGCATATTCCAAGTGCGCAGTAGCTTGAATCATACGTACATCGATATTTATAATAATACACTTCTTAGTAACGAAGATAATAATTATTTATCTTAAAGGTGAAACGTGTATTGTCACTAACATTTAAAAAGTAACGTTAAGCTTAAAAATAGTACCCAATTTTTCATAGTAATACCAGTATATATAGTATGATTCATAGATTTATATTTAAAAAGCTTTTGATACCTATCAAGTAGTCATTACTCTATGTGGATATCTGATATAAAAAAAGATATTCTTAAAGTCGTCTATTTGCACAAACCTTCAGCCACACATTAATTTCTCATTAGCGCTGTTAAAATATAATATTTATGCAGCGAAGGCAATCAGCGCAAGCAAATATTATTCCTTTTACTTAACCGAATGCCACTTGTTGTTGACGTATTTATTATATTTCAATCTGAAAATCGGTTGAAGGCTCTAAGATTATATCAAAAAATCTAAAGTATTTGTAAAAAATCAAAGCGTCTATTCGTAAAAAAATTTCTCTATGCATTTAATAAATATTCTTAGTTTTAGAAGTTATTCTGAAATAATTGGAACAATTTTGATGAAGCTGGAGGTTTCTCGCATTTGACAAACGATTTTCCGTGTTGTTATCTCAAAGTTATTGCCAAATGTTTGGAAGCATTAGTTCTATACCTTCAAAGACTTTATACTATATAATTAAAGAAAATTATAAATCTGTAGAAAACACAAATTAACATGTTTTCTTCCAGTCGTCAATACTTAGAGCAGATGGGCAATGGGTATCTCTAAAGGCCTGTGAAATCGTGGTATACTTCTGTATATAACACAAATGAGCTCAATGTACCGGTGACGGTAAGACTGTTTGAAATAATACCAACTTACAAACACAAATAATACTTACAAGATTTTAAGAGGCCCAAATATCTGGGCCTAAAATGTCTATATAGGTCATCATTTAATCAAGTCAATCATATTTAAATCTATTTAATTTGCTAGAATCTGAAGAAGAAAAATACTGTACTTATTAAATAAAAAACAAAAATATATAAAATATGCTTTTTCTGTAGAATCTTTTCTATATTATATTTGCCTTTAATAAAATATTTCAGAGCTAAATGTAACTTTATTAAATAAATTTAAATTTAGAAAGATACGATATTTTCATTGATTCAAATTATATAATAATTCAAATTACCAGAAACATATTTTAGCGCTCCAACCGCTACGCAGATGTCGAAGAACCGGAACTGTCAAAACCAAACACGCGTCTGACCGTGACAATATTGACGCAGACGGGACTCGAACCCGCGCTCCAAACACGGAGGCAAACAGATTAATGTATAGAAAAGAGCGCTCCGTTAACAAACAAACTTTTTCCAAAAAAAGGAGCTTTTTACTTTCCTTTGTTTTTCGATGCGGCTTTTGTTACCGTTACTTTGTTCACTCGTCTCTTTTTAATCACTGATTCAATGAAACCAGGAAACTGAGATTAAGTAAAATATGTATATATATTAAATAAGCTATAATATTATGTATATATGCTTTGATCCGTAACTTCTCACGCAGCCGACAGTTGGTCTAAATAAGACTCTAAGCCTAATTTAGAATAAAACAGCCCTATGGGCAGGGTATGTCAAGAATATTGTTTAAAGAGATGATATATGCTTCACTTATAACTATGCAATTGAATTGGTAGTAAATTGTAACATTTTCGTAATATTTGTAACGAATGTTACTCTCTCACTTCAGAAGTACATACACAAGATAATATGCATTAAGTAAGGTCTTTTTCTTGTATTGTTAACAAAATGGAAACCTTTATTCTCGTATCGTTATGAATCAATACTATTCAAATACCTGGAAAATCCTTTTAAATATTCCTTGGCTGATATATAACAGATTATATCTGATTGTAGATTGAATGCAATATCGTTACTCTGATAGTTATCTGTAAACTATATAGAGGCTTTTATTGCACAAGCGATCTTCTCCCTTCCCCGTCCTCAAGTGACATATATTAATGAAGAAAAACTCAATATTAGATTTACCTTAAACAATAATTAATCAATGTGAAAAATTTTAATTTTTCCATAACCAATAAATTACTATTTATCCAAAACATTAATTAAGCTGAATTATATTTGCAAATCTTTCGTATAAAAATCTAGAAAAATATGAGAGAGACAATAAATTTCTTGATTATTTAAAATTTAATTTTTTTCATACATATTCATGGTAGAAAGTGAATATAACCTTTTCACAAGCACGATGTATAACTTTTTAATTTTTTACCTTTGTCCGTTTTCTGGCTGATTAGTCAGGTGATGGGTTTTGACGTAATGCAAGGAGCTTGGCCACCACATCGCTGGAAAATTAACCGAAATCCGATTTCGCAGTTTTATTGTGAATTAACCATGTGAGATTTTGTGTGGTCTCTACGTGAATTTCGACAGCATATTTTTTTATAACCACTTGTATTTATGTAATAGAAGACGATATTGAAATATTAATGAATTTTTATTATGAAAAACGAAATCTTGTAATATATACTAATTTCGATAACTTAAGTAATAGTATTAAATATAAAAGTGTTAATTGTACTTATTATGCAGTATCCTTTAACTTTTTCTTCTGTAATTCAAAACATACTTGTAAGTCTTTCTTCAGTAATGAAATAATAACCCAACTTATTTATTTAGCGTAAAAACAAAAGCAGTTACTATAATCTTCATTAGACCCTTTTTATTAGTCTTCTTAATAAAAGTAAATTTATTATATTAAAAAAAAGTAAAAGTTTTGCGTTTATAAAAACCATTTCTACTGTGGAGACAGTTCTGAAATAAAAAAAAAAACAGGTAATTGCAAAATGGCGTCGGAATTTGGCGCCAAATAACAACCGTCGCCGTCTGAAACGCACGAGTGATGACGGGATTATCCTTCTGTTTATTTGCAAACTATTATTTTTTGTATGTCTCTACTTTTGGCCTATTTATGCTCATTTGAGCGGATTCCTTAATTCTCGATGACTCGTCGAGATAAACAGATTTAAGGAATGTCTTAAATGAATACGCAAAACATTCAACTCACGTATTTTTTATTTAATTTATCCCCTATTTCAAGTTTTAAGTATATTTATTTGTTAAAACTGATTTAGAAATCATAATGCCTATATAGAGTCATCCATAGCATAATACAGGAACCTATTGCAAGCTGGTCTAACGTTAAATGCTATAAAAAGTATAAACGTAAAATTGGAGATTGTAGACTGGTTTGAACATTTTATGATTGTGCAGTACTTTGGGGAATATAAATGTAGACAACCAATATTATTTGACAATAATTACAGAAAATGTAAATCTCTATAAATAGGAAATAATATCTTTAAAACTACATATAATTGTAAGACACCATTAAAAGTTAAAATAAAACGAATCAAGATCAATCAAGATCGAATAAGAGAACTTGTAATCAAGATACTCTGAAGGTCTATAAAGCTTAAATAGACATGTTCCAGCATAGGTGAATGGGAAACCATTTGTTTCTCGTATCAGAGTCAAGCTCATGTTAGCCAAATATAAAATAGAATTCCAACTAAAAACAGAGAAGCCATACTCTGAAATTGAAACTATCTTCGTTAGTAATCGTGATTCAACCACTAACTTTTCGCACAAGATCGAATCTTAAGCAATTAATGTGAGTAGCGAGAATGTATCTATTCGAAAAATTGTTAAACGTGACGATTAACTTTATTTTTAAAAAATAAAGTTAATAAAGCAGTTTCTTCTTTCCAGTGTCGATATAATGATATAAGCTCCGAGAAAATAATTACCATTAACAAAAAGCGCAGCCCCCATGTACAGTCGTGCACAATAGCATATTGCCCGAGTTAGTGATGTTCATTTATTCGCTGTAATCCGATATTTTATTAGTGCGCTTTGTTTAAACAATTGCGTGAGTGATTGTACGCCCCGGGATCTGCACCTTGCTGGGATGGCGGCATGCAACAATGATATACTTTTATATCAAACGGCAACTATCTTGAATAGGACTTGATAGATATTCATAATGTTTTAAACATTGCATTTATACACCTAAGGTTTTCCTCTATATTCAACAGTTGTTGACTTTTGGCAGCCTGAAGCCTATTTATTTTCCTAATATATTAACAACCCAAGCTTCATTTATGTATATACGATACTAGAATTTATTACATTACTTCGTAGTTTCCTATTTAAAATTTATATATTTAAGTAAAAGTGTATTCAAGTTGTGATGTCTGATATTTTTTATATCAACCATTGATAGACGTGTTGAGTTTAACTTGATAGTAATACTTGATGGTAATACGTAAGGCGAGTATTCGGAATTCATAGACTGAAGTTGGAAAAAACATTCAAAAAAGTGCTTTACAATCTTTCCATTTGTGATCGGACCGTGATCCAGATGGCATTTAAACATTATTTATATTTTTTTTTATTCCTCCCGCCAACTTTATACTCGAAAGCTTATTAGATTTTTAAATAACATACTTGTAGTAATTAAAAGTTTTTAATAAGAGTATATAGATATAACACATTCGTGAATTCTGTTAAGGTATCAAAGTACCCGTCATAAATCTGATCATATTTGCTTCCCTGTTGCATGTGACGATCCTCTACAGGCATACGTTTACACCCCCTGTTGGATCAAGTTACCCCGCTTAGATAATTTTGGTTCCATCGTAGCACAGTTGAAAACTGGAAGCGTTCCATCTGCTTCGAAATCAGAAAAAAATCATTTTGTGGGAAAAATTTAAGTATGCGGGCGTTGCGTCTTTTTAAATTGAATTTCCTGACTTAATCTATTACGAAAATTGATATTTGCCTGTGTGTGTTCAAATGAATTCAAATTGTGTACTTTCTAACATTATTAATTATATTTAATAAATAGCACTATTTTTCGGTGGATATGAACTAAATACTAAATTAAAATATTTTATTTCATCATCACGGATATAATGGTAGATTTATAAAGTTTTTAAAGTTTACTCTACTGATAAAAGGTAAATAAAATATACTATTTAGAAAAAAGTAATCATTTTGAAAGTAACCAGATTTCATCATGACATGTCACTCATGTTTCTTTTCAAACAATATTATCTGTCATAAATTATTCATTTTTGGTCATCCTAACTAATATTATACTCGTAAATGCGGAATTACTATGTTTGTCTGTCTGTCACGCTTTCAAGCCAAAACTGAAACTGATTTAAATGAAATATGGTACACAGAGAGTTAACAGACTGAGAAAGGACTTAGGCTACTTTTTAATACGAAAAAAGGATTGAAAGGGGGAAGTGAAAAGTTGTATAGAAGTTTCGTAACTTTTAAAGATAAAAGTTTAATACCTTTTTTAGAGCAAATTCATTCGATATAAATAACTGTGACATTCAAAGTTTGTAAAACTTTTACCCTCAAAAGTATAAAATAAAAATATAATATAGGGGATGAAAGTTTTATGGAAATATGTAATGTTAATGCTTAAGAAGTTTGCGACAAGCATGAGCTTTTCGTGATTGAATTGTTAAATCATTAATCAAATTGAAGTATGAATTATTTATCATAGAGATAGCATATGCCCTTCCATATCCACGGATTCAGCAGAACTCATTATATTATTTAAAAACGTCAAAACAATTTCCAATGTTTCAAAATATTTCCATAGACATTGAAGAAAACAGGCGATTTGTGTGGCTTCAGCCCAACCCTTTACCCCAACGTAAGGATACCAGGGGCGAGGGGGTTGAGGGGTGCCGACACGGAAACCTGTTAGGAAGCACCTCCCCTCTGCGGTGAAAAGCTTAGACATTTTGTTTTTAACGGTTTACAGATGACTTACAAAGACAAAAGAATTATTTTTTCTAAAGGCTAAATAAAAGTTGTAAGGTCTTTACTCATTTTATTGGAGACTAGGGTAAGATTTGAAAAATAAATATTTCGAAAGAAAGTATTTCATAAAGTGTTTTATTGGTTGTCTGTTGCAGAGAAAACCTGCATTGCTTTGATGGTTGATATTGCAACATTAAACGAAAATTTTATTACTGCTACTGATTTTCAATCGTTATACTTGTGGGAGGAATATTGAACTCCCATTCTAGTTATAAATAAAGCTTTGTCCCGTATATCGGCTTGCGATGTCCAGCAGATTCAATTGCGTTTATTTAATATACACTTCTTATAGAATCAATAATGTTGATACAAGAAAAGTAGCGTAAGTAGTATAAGTCAAAATCGGTCTAGCTGATTTGGTGACTAGATGTAGTTAGAAATCGATAAGATTAAAATCGTAGAAATTGTGTACCGTTATAAGTATGTATATTTTCATGTTTGAAAAAATACTGTGTACATGTCATAAACAGACATTTCTATTTTATTTTTATGTATAGATATGTCGTTCTTCGATGTGAAGAGTTTTCATACTTCATTAGTATTAATATTCAGCAAGTAGTCACATTGACTTTAGCTTTCTTCGCTTCGTAAGTACCGAACGAAGCCGGCGCGAGTCACTAGTTGTGCAACAAAAAGTATCAGTTTACAATACTTTCCCGTAAATGGTTGTCTATAATTACGAAAAGATTGTACAATTATAGTACAAAAGCTCATTGTAGATAATAATGGTCACTTGACGTAGCGAAAGTGATTATCTGTGGTACAATAGGATAAGGACTTTTTTTAATGCGCAGGAGAAAAAATGTCAACTGTCATGAAATATACGGTCGATTGCACTTCAATGTTTGAAACGAGAGTAAGCTTTAGGTAGCTTTTTGGGTTTATTAAAAGCTCATAAGATCGGTTGCTTCGTTGACGTATACAGATTATCGTACAATATACAATTACATAATTATTAAACCGATTTTAATAATATTTTGAACCATCGCCATTTAATCTTACTTGTACATTGAATTACAAAAATTCTAATTAACATCTTTTATAGTTTTAGATGTAAATGTAATCAAAATCAAATCCAATCAAAAAGATTAATAATGATTAATATAAATAATTAAAATTATTATAACAATCTGTTTTATATTCATTTTCATTTCAAATTTATTAATAATTGTCTCTTCTTTATTATCAAAAAAATCAAATTTAGACCGAGCAAAATGTTCCCTATTCGAATGTGGATTTGACCCCAAAAATCTTCCTCGAATTCCATTTTCTTTACATTTTTTTAAATTACTGTTATCTTTTTAATTTTTGATGTAGAAATTGCTTTAATTTTACCTATTATCCCTACATATATATTTGTGTTCTTGTTCGTAGGAAGGTGGTGTAGCGTTCCTGATTATGTTGTCTTGGCCGAAAATAAAATTAACTACAAATTCGAATATTAGAACATTAGAACAGAACGGCAATGACAGCAATTGTCACACAAGGAGTATATATATAGTCTCGAGAGCATGTCTGAATATTATTATACATTACACCATTATACCAGTGAACATTGTAGCATATACCCCTTATTTATTATTTATATCACGTCCTGTAACTTACAGTGAAATAAACACTTTAATTGATCTTAAAGTGTTTATTTCCCTGTCTGAAGTATTAACAACAGTGGTTCTCCCATTTTTTTATACTTAATAGACGGCTACGTATGAATGTTTTCTAAGAAGTAGTTTAATATCATTAAACTATTAATAAGTCCTTTATTAAGTGCGTACTAATTACAAACTTTATTCTCTATTTCTTTAAAAGGCTTTATTTGTATATAATGATACAACGGTGATTGATAAGGTGTTTTTGATGCGTTTCTTAGGCTAGCCACACATTACCGATCACTCTATTATTGAATCATTCAGAAGTTGATACACTGAAGCCGAAATACTTCTGCACTTCATTTTACGTATGTTATACATTGTCTAGTCCAGTGATGTCCAAACTACTACGATTCTCGTAATTAAAAATGTGTCTTAAGCGTGTATGCCTGCTTTTTGACACTCAAAACAAACATGCGAATTATTTTACCGTTTGTAATTCCTTAGCCACATATGACACCGATTTCATTTATTTCGAGTATTTGGATACAAAAAAAATAAACTTTATTTGTATCATAAGCATACGTGCTCGTCTCGTTTATCAATTTAATAATTATTATTAGAGTGCATATTGAAAATTATAATTACATCATAGTACTGTAATTGAAATTATTATTCAATTTTGAAGATTCGTGTAATTTCAGCATGCAAAAGAAGGAATTTAAATAAACGGAGAAAAATATAAGGACTGACTTTTTTGTGTTCCTTTATGGATACATGTACCCTAGTTTGGGTAACTCTGGCCTAGGCCCTCTAAAACGTGAACGGGTTAGGCAAACAGTCTAACCGTGTCGGAGTCGTCACGCGCCAAGTACTGAGGTGTCACGTTACGTAATATAATACCTTACTTCACCTAGCTCAGTCGGTGACACGACAGTGAATTCATAGATATATACTTAATAAAGATTTCATCTTGTTATTAAATGGTAAAATTTTGCCTACAATATATACAAAGATATGTCAGAAGAAAATGCAAGATTTTGTTTTACGCCATTTTGAATTAAAAGTGTGAAGATATATGTAACTAATGATTAAACATTTTGCATTTTAAAAATTAAATAACATAGATCGATAGCGTATCTTTATAATAACGTCTAGTGCTTGATAATTCATCATTACAACGTCACTTTTGTCATCTTCATCATTGGATCACCCAAGATGCTAAATTATGCTATTGTCATATGAGTATTAAGTTTAAATTGTCATCCACATTTCTATTACATTATTTGTTAGGGCAGTCTGATCGGGCTTCGATGTTTTGCTGACCATTTAATTATTTTATCATGAATACAGATTTACAGATTTTTGAGCTCAGCTTACCAATTACCATTATACCATATGTTCTATGATCCTGTAATGTTCATATATAATCATTATATTTCTTATTTAAAAACATTACCTAATCGATTAAATAGAGATATTTTTGTTTTTAATATTCGAAATGCTAACTATAGTACTTCAAGTAAAAGTTATTATTAAGGATTTATCTAGTACCTACCTATAAGTATAATTTCGAGACAAATATTCAGCCGCGTCGGTCTGGCGCCGACTCGCAAATAATCCTAAGATAACAGTCTGGGAGAAATTGCCATTTTCAATGTTTACTCACTTGGATCAACCCTTAGTTACCGAAACTTGTTGTATTACATGGATTCGCTCATTTTTTTATAAAGTTATTAAACCAATATTTGATTTTTTTTCATCAACTTTACTATAAAAAGTCTAAATTAAACTCGACGCTCCCAATTGTATCGAAATAGAATTTTATGTGTATGTATGTATAATTTGGACAAGTACTTTATAACTAAGTACAACTATAATATATAAATGAACAAATTTAAATGATTTACGAAGTATGTTTCTTGTAATTGCTGTGTGGCTTCCAATGTAAGGAACAACAAAATGTATGAGGTTTTATTCTTATTCAGTATTTGATTAGTATTAGATGTTAGAAAAATTGAAAGATATTATCAATTTAAACAAGAAGAAAATACCTAAGTGTATACCTATCTACTTTAATAAACATAACTCTGTTTACTTCACAAATACATTCAAATCTCTTCTACTTCTTGTATTAAAATATTATCTAATATACTGTACCTATGTAGGTACGGCATATTATCCTTGTGTCCTAGTTAGCCTGACTGGTCATGGAAAATATTAATTACCATTTTTATTGAGATATAGATTCCTTTTAAGATTACTTCACGCACAATGCTAACATTAGATGTGGTATAATTAAAGGTTATGCAAATAATCTAAAAATATCAACTATTAGTGTATAGCAATGATCTTTGTATGTACTTAGAATAGATTATATTTTACTGAAATACAATTCGTGAGTAGATACTTACATTATATACTATTAAATAAAGTTAACTTTTTTGGTGGATCTGTAAGCGACATCTAGAAACCTTTCCATCAATTGACCTAATGTAGGTTTTAATACCGAAAATTCACACACCCGTCGTTGAATTTAAAAAACTTCCTTATGACTTCAACAGAGCACTTCAAATTGACAGTATAGGCGTAACGCATTATCTATTTTTAACCAATCACAGTACAAGGATCGCTGAACAGGATATTCTGACTCACCATTGGCTGGAATTGTAATACGATATCCTGCATCCTTTTGATATAGATGTCTCATTCTTGACTGTATTAGGAAAATCTTGTTATCTCTACCTTAAGAGAGGGATGGGTGATGGCATTTGATAAATTGTAGTAACAATAAATAATTTTATTCCGTCTTAGTCGATTCCATAGATTTTATATATAGGTAGTTTGTAATAAACACATAGATATTCGTTTATTTGTCCTTGGGTTCAAATAGTAATGACATTTTTGTATAACAGCATAATAGTCATTACTTTGTATTCCGACAAACAATTTAGAAATAACAGAAAACAGGAGTTGATTGAAATTTAAGGAATGATAGTCTCACTCACATGATATATTAAAGTCCTTTCGGTTTCATAGTTCCAAGGACACATAATACATTGAGGTAAATATATATTAAGAAATATCATTTATTTTCAGTTACTTTTATTACATGAATTGAACAATTTTTACTTGTCAACACAGTATCTTTATTTAAATAACTTGCGAAAATTGTGAGATGTATCTCGCTACATTAATAAAAATTATATTTTACACATAAGGTAGGTGTAAAATAAAAATTGTTGTCCCTTTTTCGTATAAGATCGGATTAAAGCAATTTTAATGAGTCTAAAGATGAATATTCTTTTACTTACTACTAAATACATCGTTAAAATAAATGAAATTAAATAATTTGTAGGTCTATATAATTAAAGAGCCATATAAGTTTGAAGTAATTACATTAAATTCTTTGAAACAATTGTTAAATGTTTTTCACGATTACATTTTTAAAATATATTTTTTACACCATGCAAATACCACTGACATCTGTGAGAATATAGTGACAACTTTTAAGAAACTTTTTCTGTACAGGAATTAAAATTAAGTGTTGTAGATGGCAGCATTATCAAATTAGTTGCAATATGAATTTTAAACAAAAATAATTTTATTTTATTTCTTTCAACTTTGTCATTCATATGTTAATAATTACTTCATTAACAAAAATCTATTTATTTATATTTACGAGACTTGTGGTGATTATATTTCGAGGACGTATTTTAGAACAGGTAATAATATTTTTATTTAACTGGTAACAGAGATATGAAACATCATCTAAATGCCAAATAAATTATTGACGTGTAAACGCGACGTGTTGTTCGTTTGACATTCAAGAAAAATTAGTTTGCTTTGCTGGATTCCGGTTTTCACTTTTACATACGTGTCAATTGGGTTTGTACGCGATCAGGCTCTTCAGCCTTTATTTTTTAATCATTGTAAGTACTTATTTCTTTTATCATAATGTCATTAACAAAGTAATAAAACTGAAAACCGTAAACAGATTCGTTTCGGTTGCATTTGCGTCTTGGTTTAAGTTTTGCAATTTCTAGAAATTGATGTTGTTAATTTTCACTGTACAACAATATTATCGAAAATCTAATGAAAAATATTGGTTTACGGATTAGTTAATTGATAATTGGACTCGAAAGTTGGCGCAGGAATAATTATCTAAACATCCCTGCTTCTAAATATTGTATACCACGCAGATACATATTTGCATTGTTTTGGCGTAGCAAGGTAATATCCATATGGAGTAATAATTGATCGTGACAATTTTTTAAATTATAAAAACGTTGAAAGACGTCATTAGCAAGTTTTGGTTGTGGCCCAAATTAAGATTAAAATTAATACTAATTTCGTAATGGGATATATTGTCTAATTATAACAATGATTACTGGCTGTTAATGTTATTAATAAATTGTATTCTGGAATGAATTGAATTACTTAATTAATGATGTTAAATAATTAAGCTCCTATATAACTATGATACATGTTTATTTCCTATTCAGTGCTGTTGTAGTGCTTGTCTTAATATATTGTTGTGTTGAATCAATCATTCTAAAATATTTTCCTTAGTATAAACATACATATTACATTGCAAATAAATTTAGACTGGTAAGTGCTTATGATAGGAAATAATACTCGCATATTTATTAATCACAATTTATGTAATACTATGTTGAAATTCCTTACTTCTATTGGTATAGTGTCTTTAACTTTCTCTTTCATAGGAAGTTGGTTTGTCTCAATGTATCAATGTAGGTCAGTTTCAGTATTGAAGCCAGTGTTCTTCATATACCTTCTAAGGTCAAAAAACGATATCCTGTATAAATAAAGATGATTTTTACATTTTTTCTATTACTTGGCGCATAATGTGTTGCATCTGGATATGTGTCTCTAGTAAATGGAATGACAGAAACATTTTTTATGTAAGAACAGGCTACGATATTTGATCAACCACTTCCATGAATAAAAGAATTATCACTGGAATATGTTAAAGCCAAGCAATACATTCTTAATCAAATAAGGTTAAGTTGCGTTAGTTGTGTTATTTCAGGAAAATAACTGTAAAATGATTATTTTATGATTAATGATATCTTTATTGTATTCTCTGGTAATTTAATTTTTCAGGACAAATATAACTGGTAATCATATAAAATGGCACCAAAGCAGAGAATGCGTATTGCCAACGAGATTGCAAGCAAAAACATCACTATGAGGGGAAATGTACCAAAAACAACAAAGGTGAGATTTCATTTGTGTTTTTACTGTAGTTAGTTTAGTTTTAGTGTGAAACAAGTGATATTCCACACTGCATATCTTGCTGTACTAGTTCTTTTTGTCAATGCCAGAATCTTACATAGATTTTGAACTTTACTTAACTTTGTATTGCGATTTGAGTCGCATCTTTGAATACTGTGTGGTGAGGTTTAGTATTAAACATACTACTCCATGCTTCTTGAAACAAGGATGTTAAAGAACATAAATCCTCCACTAATATAATTTCTATCAAGAATTTATTTTTGCGATGATTTTAAAAAATATTTGACCAGTTTTTTATAAAAATGGTAGATCCAGTAAGGATTCTTCTATGAATGTGTTTATCTCATGAAAAAAGAGTACAAATTTTTCAGTGCAAATACAATATTAATATTATTAATTAGTATGTGTTTATAACAGATGTTATCAAGCAAAATTACTAGTAAAACCTTGAAACATTTATCTTTTGTTTTGATAACACCTGTATCATTGTAACTTTGTTTTTGTACTTTAATATTAACTTATACATATTTCCAATTTATTATGTATGTGTATGTAACACTAGTAATTTGTTTTACAAGCATTTATTCTAGTCTATGTTCTCAACCATTTTTATCGCATATACTTCTCTTCATTTTAACTACACTACTATATATGTATAGTGACTATCATCATTTTGTTAGTCCATTATATTATAATATTATATAGAGTATTGTATCATGTTATTTAAAGTAATGTGAAATGTTAATTAATATTTAGTATAAGTCAATGTTTGAACATTGTGTGAATTGTACTTTTGTGTTTTCAGGAAAAGGAAGACCAATACCCTGTATCTCCTTGGCTGCTTGCTCTTTTCATATTTGTAGTGTGCGGTTCTGCTGTCTTTCAACTCATACAATCAATAAGACTTGCCTAACTGTGATCCCTAAGTACTGCAACTAGGATAGCTATGAACGTGGCAATATCTTGGAGTAGGGCTATACAATATCTTACATAAAACTACTCGTTTTGTACCTAATATGTTTTACCAGTCTATCTATCAGCTCCAACAATAATATTTTTCATTTCTATAAGCAGAAGGAATATCTAAATTCCTTCTAGGTTTCAACTGTAACCTGTTAATTTCAATATGATGGAAATAAAAAATTGAGAGAATATTATTGAATGATGTGGCTAAGACATCACCATCTAAGCGTCCAAAGCTAGACTGTTCGACTCTAAAAGAATCCATTTGATAAGAGCTGTTAATTTTCTATTATTATCAATTACAAGTCACGTTTGTAACTGTCCTTTAAACATTACTGTGGCCTTATGAGTGACCTATTTTCTATAACTAAAGCAACATGGCCACAGGTAGAAAATATTGTAATAGTTTATTAATTCTATGCGTCTGCGCAAGTCGACCCTTTCCCCGTACATTCTCATAGCAATTTATGTTAGATGTGCAGTTATAATCTCAGATTGCATAAATGTACTATATTCTTGTATATTGTAAATTGACATTAATATTAAGAATTAGCATTTGAAATGATTTTCCATTCCTTTTATTCCAATAACGCACAATGCGTATTTTGGTTTAATGATTTTTTTTTATTTTAATTGATAATTTTATAATTTTTAAATGAAATTATTTTTAATCCGCCCCACTGTGCGAAATTATATGTCGGTACTATTTTTAATTGTAATTTATTTGATTAAATACAGTATATTTGTCGAATTTTGTTGTCTTTTGTATTTTTACATACCTTCAGTTTTAAACGAATATTGACATTGTTATAAATAAAAAGTAATCATGCAGGAGTAGGTTGAGATTATAACAACAGTGTCGGGCAAATGCTTTTAAAATTGATTTATAGATACTTTTAGCGATAAGCCAAAAACTTGTATATAGTTAAAGCATATCCAATGACAATTTACATTAATTGAAGGCAACGTTTCTTCGCTTTGTATTCCATATTTCTATAATCAAAAGGAGTATGGTCGTGATGCTGCAAGTACAGTCAAACGATTACAACTAAATTTATTATAATTATAGTTAAATAAAAAAAAAACCAATACTGGTATGTTTTGCGTTTATTTTTTTGTTTCATCAAACATTTGATTTTGAGAGCTTTAGATCAATAGGTTTTAGAAAAATAAACTATATAATACAAAAAATTTACATTTAATTTCATGTGATATGTTTTGCTTAATTATAGGTGCTTAATATACAGTTTTTTATTAGATATAAGCAATCTCTAAACACAAGATTCACTATTTATTAATTATGTATTCAAGTGCTAGCTAGCATGGTTGGGCCTAAGTATTGACCAAAACCCCGCCGAATGTGCAAATATTATTGCTATCCCACTTTAACACTGTTCGATAGAGGTAGTTTAGAGTGAGACAAGAAGATTTCTGCACAGTGCACAGCGATTTCAGTGAACATCATTTGAGTAAATTCATCGTGTACTTTAAATTACAGAGTACATATATAAATATGTGTGATTTAGTGCGTAACCATAAAAATAAACATATCTAATTATTTAACATTGAGCACCTGAAGTAGCACCTATAAATTTAGTTAATAGTAATAAATTTTAATTAAAGTTAAAAAAACCGGTTATTTATCGAAATAATGCGATTATCTACTCTAATTTCAATCATTTTAGGGATACAGTATACATAATAATGAGTATAAAATTTAAATACCAAGAAATAACATCTTTTCATTGAATATATTGGTTTCTTTGTTATTAAGGACTTAATAAAATAAAGGTATTAAACTCAATTTTATATAAGTGCAATTTTATATAAAACGATAGAATATTATTTTGTAACAATCTTATAATATATATTTTATAGACTAGATAAATAGATTTAATTGTCATGACAAGAAGTAAATCTAAATTATTGTGTTGAAAAGTTTTTCCAGCAACACTATTTACCAAAGCACTAAATAGCATATGCTTTTAACATTATAATGATTATTGTAACAGTGCTACTAAATTATTAATTTCGAACACTTGGTGTCCTTGTAATACAACCTTATACTCTCATGTCGCCTATGAAAATTATGACACTGGGTAAATTATGCCTTTAAGCAGGATCTCTTTTTTCGATCTTCTTTCAAAGGCAAAGTATAAAGTATTGGACTATAGCAAGCTGCACTAACTACGTATCGACTATTGATGGGTAATTAAAATCCATGGACTTAAAATTAACCAATTACATAAGCAGATACAAACATCTTTGCGTAACAAGGAACAGTCATTCGTGTTTGACAAATATCGTATAATCTGTGTAATGTCACTAATTCTAAATGTGAATCACTGAATATTGATTAACACTCATTTTGTTGAAATTATTAATTAGCAAAGTTCTGGAACAAAACTATGAAAGTAAATTAATAAGATTAATATGATGTAGTTTTAGTAATTGAAAATGATAACAATTTATGGTACTTTTCACTTTCTCAGTTGTCCACTTGCAATTTCTATACTTTTCGTTAATCAGCCAAGTAATATTAATTTGGTATGTAATGTATACGATATGGGCAATAAGAAGTTTCCTTTTATATAAATTGTCTATAATATAATTTAAGCTAATGTAAATAAATATTACTGGCACGTCTAAAAAAAATTTAATTTTAAAAATATATATTTCAGAACGTTCGAGCTAAGTTTAGTTCTAGAACTTTACCATTGTAATTTTAGACCAATGTATGGGAAAAAATAAAATAAGCGTAATGTATAGGCGAATTAAAGGCGACACAATTTAATCTACATGACTAATTGTGACTACATAGCTAACTTATTTTAAAGTATCGTAAATGGCCTCGTTGGGATATGTACCATTTAAATGGATACTGTTACTAAAACTAACCACATTATCTTTACCTAAGTGAATCTCTGTCCTATCTAAGCTTTGATTATGGCTCTCAGGATAATCATCTATATTGCTAGTAATTTCTAATCTAATAGCATGGTGTTTTGGTTCAACCTGCTTTACTTTATCACGCTCCCACGAATCAATAATGGATACATCATTTTTACTTCCTGTCTCATCAAAATCACTAGACGCAATACTTGAATTATCCAAATCGAAGTTTGTAGTCTTTTCAATTACAACGACTTCGATATGCCTGAATGGATTTTCTTGACTTTCTATCATCAGTCTGGCTCTTTCATCGTTTCGAGTTATAACTTCTTTCTTAACGTTACAAATCACAGGGTCATTAGCTAAGACGTCGACATTGCAGTCGTAGTCTTCTTCATTACATTTGTGCCCGTTAGGAGGAGTGCAAATTTCAGCATATATATTATCGGAATTTGAATCTGTGTCGATTTTTTCTTCTTCTATTTCTACTGCATCTGCAACTTGTCCGTAAGGTAAATCTTCTATCACAGGTAATTTTCTTTTTTGGATTGAAGAAATAGAACGTCTTACTTTCTTTTGTATTTGCGGTTCTTCCTCTGAAATATCAACAGGGGGCGTATCATCATCGAATTCAGAACGCGGAGTTGGTGCTCTTGGTTTATCAATTTTTTTTCTAAAATTGACGACTTTTTCTGTTCCACTTGCACGTTCAGTTTTTGTTGGCATACTGTTACTGTTGCTACCTTCCTTTTTTTCATTTGTTTTTTTAGGATGAAGTAAGTTTGATGTCGATTTACTTAGAACTCTTTTAGTTTTAACATGGAATTCTGAACATAATTTCTCAGTGATGAAAGAATGTTGTTTGTAGTTAATTTCAAAGTCACTATCGTTGTACATTGAACCTGCTCCAAACATATTAATATCTTCACAACTCTGAATTTGATTGTAAGATTCAGATTTAACAATAGCTTTCTCTGGAATAAGATCTGGTTGTATTCTTTGTCGTCTTTCCAGATGGGTTGACGATTTCGTAGCTGATGATTTTTTGAGCATATTTTCATCCAAAGATTTTAGTTTCCTACCAGAACTAGAATTGCTTTCCATGGAACCGCAATAGTTTATTTGATCTACGCTTAGATTTTTACGGCCATGTTTCATGTCGATGCCGCTATCTTCTTCCGTACACGGGCTATCGGGCATACCCGTTTGTACAGACACAGATTTAGTTAAAACCGGTTTCTTATGGCTGGAACTACATTGACTCGTTCCCATTTCGGACGAAGAAGTAGTCAAACTCTTGTATGAATGACTTTTTTCGGCAGTTCCATCATTTTTTCTGAATACGCCGAATTTGTCTTCAATCAATTTAGCCATATCTTGGTACCTTTCTATGGAGCTATGCTTTTCGCCTAATGGATCAAATGGATCTTTAATATCTTTATATTTTTCTGAATTTTCGATAGCTGCTATTTTATCATCTAATTTGTCGGTACTTTTTAATAATTTTAAATTCTTAAACCATTTACCTTTCTTCTGCGCAGAGTCTTCTCTAAATACATTAATTTTCTCATTAGGAAACTCTTCAGGTTCAGCTTTCTCATCATGCTTGTCATCTTTCCCTTCATCATCACTGTAGACATCGTAATTCATATGCTCGAGTTCGTTTTTACTTAAAAATATAATAGATCCTTCAGTTTCATCTGGAATATCTTTTAATACCTTCTCACTTTTTCCAAAGAGCCTCGATGTATCAATTTTTAAGCCTTGTAGAGTGAATTTTCTTTCTTTTTCAAACTTGACCGGTTCGTGGTCTTCCTTGATGAGATCCTCAGCTGTCTTCGCTTTGCTGACGACGGTTGAGTTAGCGTATGAGATCTGCCTGATCCAGTTGTCAACGTTCAGTTGACAGAAGGTGAGAGCTTTTTGAAGGCGCGCGGAGAGGAACATTCTTTTTTCACTTTCAAACCCGAGTTGAGTGCGACGGACCTTGATGTTGCTGTTCAGAGGAAGTAGTTGTAAGGTCTCCTTTGCGTGATACCGAGGGTCCACTTGCTTATTCAGGTTTGATGATAACGAGCTGTACTCGGGAAGAGTACACATGACCAAAACTGGTTCAGTGATTGCTTCCCGTAGAAGAAGATCATCTGATGAAAAGAAAAAATACATTATTTTGGACCATAAACTAACTTAGTAACTTTTTGACAAAACGAATATAAAAGAAAAATTCTAAATACGTTAAGTATCAATGTGGTATAAAAAGTACAGTTCTTTCATGAAATTTAATTTAAAATATTACAATATTAGTATATCGTGCCAAATGAAGAGTATTCAAATAAGCATACAAATGACGGATAAAGGTGTAAAACATAAAAGTAGCCATCTTTAAGCTTTAACGCCTTACCTCCAACATCATGCGCCATTTCAATAGGAACAGTGCCAGCTAGTAGACGTACTCTAGTCGGCAGTCGCCATAAACTGAGCAAGTGCGGTAGTCTATGCGCTCGCGCAGATACCTCGGCTGGTGGAGTGGAGTCAGTGGCATCTTCCCATTCAGCTGGCGACAACTCTTCGGGACACACCTCATATAATTCACCCTTTGTATTGAGTGGTACGAAGAGCTCCTAAAACATACAAACATTACCGTTTATCGATTTATTAAGGAGATGAAGTTAATAATAATGTCCTTATAAAAAATCTTAACACGTTATTTGTGCATTTATAAGATTCTCTAACGTATGAATGTATTTATAATGCATGTATTTCCCGCGAGTGGTCCTTAAATGTAATCTTGAAGAAAGAATATATATATTACAGCGTAAATATAGAAATTACCCATAAAGCGATCTTTTGCGTTTTATAACATCTATATCATAAAACTCGAAGGTGCCCTACCCATTATACTAGAAAATAATTCAATTTTCTCTCACTTGGTTTAATCGCATCATATTTAATATAACAGAAGATAAATTAATCAGCTGATCCTGATCACATTGATATTTTTTTAGTAAACTCGAATTACCTAAAACGTAGTATAATCACCAAATCCATCAATAAATACCACAGTCATTAATATTCAATTAAAATACTTATTATAGACACGGCGTAAGTTAATCTGACAAATTATCGGTTTTCTTACCTTGTCGATAAGCTAACAACTTAATATACATCCATATATCATAGATTCTATCGCAGACATTTACCACTAAAATACTAAATTTATTTTGCTATTTTCCATTAAGTTTAATAAACCTGCGTTCGTGTCACCGCTTAATTGCATGAGAGACAATAAAAAATAACTTCCTCTATGGAACCCGCGGAGATTTTTATGTAGAATGCATAATATATGCTCAGTCAGGTAACTTTATGCATCCGCACAGGATTGTGAATATATATTTTTTAATTTACACAGAGTAAAAATGTTTTAAACAGAACACAGCATAGAGTAATAAGGTTTTTTTCGTTCAAGATAGTTTTTGATTATTAAGTATAAAAGAGAAGAAATCTTTATATTACTAGCTTAAAAAAGGAATAGTTAGCCTACAATTATTAAAATATATTATATTCGTTTTAGTAATATAGGCAGGAACACAGCAAACAAACACACTTCCCATTCATAATATTAGTATGAATATTGATATTGTGTTCGACACAATGCTGTATAAATCAGTCTATTTTACGGTTTATTTCATATACATATATTAAACTTAAATTTTTCAATAATTTCAATTTCGTATTCATAACCATTGTAATGGTAATTATGGTTCTTACGACAAATTTCTATAATCTGTATTATGTTAGAAAAATATTTGAAATGCTTGTGAAATAAATTCAATATGTATGAAGGCAGACTCCGTGCTTCGTAACTAGAGATTATCGTCCATCAATTTATCAGTAACCTACTTTCAGTTTGTGTATGGAACAACGAGGTAATGTCTATCTAGATTTGAATACAGGTTCATTACTTCATCGATTAAGTTAGGGTTGCCATTAGCAAGTATTCGCTATCGATGTTAATTTTTAATATTGGTTACCGCTGCATCGATGTTTTATTCAGAAAATTTAAAATTCATTGTATATTTATTTACGTATCACTAATAAGAGGAACAACTAAGGCGGAGATTGTTAGAATTACGAAGTAAATGAGTGTTAAATATTTATTATATAAAATGGCACCTATAATTTATCTGTAACAATAAATAAAATTGGAGTGTCTGTTTTTAAAATTAGTATATACATATATATTTATACACGGTACATACATATACCAAAATAACGTTTATTAAATTTTCGCTTGTCTATTTTTTTGTTTGTTAAGTGTAACCTCTGAAACAAACTGGAATTTTAACTATAGCATGTAAGTTCCAAAATTGTTTTTTTCGAATATAACGATAAAATTCCTTTTGGCAACCCTATTATAGTTCAATCATACCTATTGTTATAAAACAAAAATTGAAAAAACCACTATCTTGTATGCAAAATAGCCTGTCACTTCAAGATTATCGGGTTACATACACATACATTAAAGTGCATATCCATGAAACCATAATATATTAATAAAACTACTGTAACAAAATCAAAAGAAGTTTCGTATTCATTGTAATAATATTTTTGACAGTTAAAATGTTTGCTAGTGTAAGTGAATACTCAAACAATAAAATGATTAAATTTTTGTAAGGATTTCTCTCGAGAAATGTCTCGTCCTTTGTTCTAATTTGGGACACTATCAGTTGCAAAACTCTGTCTGTTTCTCCGTTTTTATGCAAGTAGATTATGGTTAAAATAATTTTATTCTTATCATAGATTTTAAAACGATTCTGTATTCTTTCATGGACAAAATACAAGTGTAAAAGGTTCTTAATAACATATGGAGTGTAAGATTAACCAAGTGATTAGGTGTTAAAAGTAATAAACCTGATCTTAAATTGAAATCTTGAATTACTTGACACGATCATATATCATCATTAAATGATGTCCAAATAGTATAAAACAAAAATGCTGTAGATTCTTGTTTCTTTGCTATCTTGTAAACTGCGCAACGGATTTTAATACGGTTTTTACAGTTAATTTCATATTTTTTATGATTTTTTCCTTTATTATAGAAAATATTATCATTACAAATAAAATGAAATTTATATATTTTTTATTTTTGTTATCCCCTCTACATACTTATTATATGCCATTAAGTAAATATTTCTAATTAAATAATAATTTGGAATACATCATTGTGTAATTTCCATATTGAAATACTAGGAGCTCATAATAACTAAGAAGATTCTTCCGTGCCACTGAACCGCCTGTGATATTCCTGTTTCCTTTTAATCTCATCAGTACCGACATATTTCCATTTATCACCGTATATAAAAGTTTCTCTACTCAGTTTTCTATCTCTAGCTGATGGTTTAGAAGTGGATATCCAGGATATTAACGCGTTTTTACCAAATTCTTCCAAGTCCATAATACCGGTGGTAGATACAATGGTCCCATCAGGTTTTATTATTACCATATATGGTAGACATGTTACACCTATCATATAAATCAATAAGTTTATTACGCTAGTTTTAATTAATATATAAATTTTATAACCCTTAAGAAGATAAGAAAACTTGCAATCACTACAAACGAGAACTTCTTTTATATCATACTTATTTATATAATAATCTCGTATCATAATTGTTTATCGGCGATACCTAAATTCTAAAATGATTAAACTAATCATGATGAAATTTGGTCACTATATTCAAAAGTTTATTATTTTTGTCAAAATAATATACTTATATTTTGTATAAATATCTTGCAAAAATAAAAGTTTTCTCAACGCCATTTGAATCGGTATACAACTTTAACACACTGGTCTACATAAAAATGGCAGTAAGCAGATGGTGCGAAATCACATATAAATTTCAATAAAAGATAATTTGTTGTTACCTAGGCACTAAAGGATATGAATAAAAAAGTACTAATTTATGTTCTCCTTTTCTATCCTTTTTATAAAATAGTAATTCTTCAGATATTTTTTATTTTATTTGTTAGATCCTCCTTAGGGAAGATGCTGTGATTATCTTTTGCATTATTAAAAACTATTTATTACTCATATAACATTGAATGTACAAGTTCTATGTAAAAACAGGTTAAGTAAGAATCACAATCAGCAAACGAGATAATCAATTGATTTAAAACAGCAAAGTACCAGGATAACATAAGAAGTTAGAAGTTTAACAATTACCATACATATGCTTGAGTACATTTATAAGAGGATCATCAATCTTAAGGGTAAACCAATTCGCCTGTCTTTCGTAACAGCTCATCATATCTTCCTCCTTTTCATCCATTGGTACATAAATCACTTCTATGGGCATATTAATGAACTTAACATTTTCATATATGGTATAGAATTTCTTGAGAATACCATCCTTGTCTATTCCGTTCGATGTGAAAAGGATGACGATGGCGTCAGCATTCTCTGTCAGCCATTCTAAGGATATTTTTGTATTCTTTTTATTGAAGATTTGCGCCTCGTTTAACCAATTGTAGGGTTTAGAATCCATTGGATTTTATTCAGTATTTAATAATTATTATTGTAGTCAAAATAAATTCGGTCAATTCTCAGTAATATGACATAAGTATTAAATCTCATTTTTGCGTCATCAGTATTCTTCAAACAAAAAGTTTTTATGCGTTAGACGTGTCATTTAATTAATTTAATGACGCTTATTTTATATAATAGAGTCATATAGTCATCTTGATCCATCCATTGCTCCAAGAGAAAATTTTCAATAAATCTTTGGACAACATACAATGCATTTATTTAGATTAAAATTGGTTAGACGCTTACATTTAGAAAGTCTTTCCTACTATCTATGTACAGTGTACTGTGTACACAACCCCATCGATATAAATGATCTGGATTTTATTAATCCCAAAAGGAATTAAAATAAACTTTAGTACTTCCAAATAGAGCTTAATT
This sequence comes from Hebomoia glaucippe, assembly GCA_025727935.1. Classification (NCBI taxonomy): domain Eukaryota; kingdom Metazoa; phylum Arthropoda; class Insecta; order Lepidoptera; family Pieridae; genus Hebomoia; species Hebomoia glaucippe. The sequence continues at coordinate 13,424,953 of JAOSYY010000009.1, forward strand.
TAACCTGTTCGAAACAATAACGGGTTAGTAATAAAAAGTGATATAGCACCCTCTAAATGTCCACGTCCTTATTTAGTTCAAAGTTGACCGAAACAACTTTAGATATTACATAGAAAAAAATAACAATAGCCATTAAATATATATATATTAAAGTTCAAAACCGCTTAAACATTATTTCAAGAAACGCAAATATATTTCAGTTTATAGTCGTGACCGTCTAACTTAAATTGGCATTTGTAAAGTCTAAAATGTAACTTATATCAACATATTAAAGTCTTTTTTGGTACAGCGTCGGAGCAGTGTATAAATTTGTAAGTACATTCGTGCACAGAATACGAATCGAATGACCGAACTGCTAGATGGACTGTGGTCGAAACGTGACCATAAAAACTGTCACAGAATAACAATGCTGTTCTGAGCTACGTGAATTTGGACCTTATTTTGAAGTAAAGTAGAGTGGGAATATTGTATGTAAATAAATATCAGATTATATTGTTTATTGTAGTGAGCACTTGCGGGCCCGTTTCCTATTAGGCACAGCTGTACATTCCTGCATTCAATCAATTGTTTGTTCATTAGTGGGAATTTATGATGTGACTTTTATATGTGACTGTCTTATCTAAGTAGTTGGACGTGATGCATATTATTATTAATTAATTGTGCCAGGGTTAATTATTATTTTAATAATTATAGTTACGGACACATTGAAAGCAAACTGTGTCGAATTATAGCCGACATGCTAAATAGGTAACTATCTTGTATTTTTCTTTAATATAATAATTTTAATTGTACTTTTTAACAAACAGTTATTTGTAACTTGTTTGAAATTAACTTATAATCTACTCGAAGTTTGGCAGACAATTTAATCCACTCTTTTAAGCTTCGTTGACGTATTAAACATTCCGCCTACCTTATCTATTCCTGGTGACAATACTACATATAATTGGAGATCTTGGAATTGATTTGATAATAGAGTTAAAGGATGTTTCTTATATTTCAACTACGTCTTCTTTAAGAAATACTAACGTTTAATATATCTATTGATCGGAGTTTCAGCACTATTTTAGCTTTTTAATTTATATTTATTGTAATACGCTTTTAAAATTATTTTGATAAAGACTTTGAAAAAGAGTTATAATGAAAACATTGGATCTCAAAAACATCTTGATAATGTGTTTCATATTATTTCTATCCTTTTCATTTCGTATTTCTATTCAGCTGTTACATTCTGATCTGGATAGAACTAATTACTCCGACCTCGGCAAGGTCAGGAAAACTATTAGTTATCCAGGTTTGCTCTTATTTGCCGATAAAAAGTCAGAAACGCTCGCTGCCAGGTAACTAATGGATCTAGAACATTCCAACAGAATAAATGGATGAATTGGTGTTTAGTGTATACAGTCTTTTTTTTAACTTCTATGGTATTTTAATTATATTACGTAAAGCGGGTTTTAAAATTGGATATAACTTATTGCAATACATTGTAAGTGTTAAAAAATATTGCATTTAATGCACTCACCTAATAATTATGTTTTTACATTTTTTCGATCACTTTATACCTGTTAAATTGCCAGTAATCTTTGAATAAATACTAGGTAATGCAATACAATTTACAAGATCAAAACTTAAAAGTCTTATTTTTATTTACTTTGAATTTGATGGTGCAAAATTCTAAAACCCACCAAAAAGTTTCTTTCAACTAAAATAACTAGACATTTCGACCTCAACGTTCTCGTCTCAAACGAAGAAAAAAAGCAAAAATCGTGACACCCCTATACCTTCGTCCTAGCAACGCGGTTCACAAAGGACACTGCCCTCGTATTGCAGAAATACAAAACAGTACATTCTCACAAAAGATACTCTATTACAATGGGATAAGGTTCATTCGCCCCGTTTGAAAAGTAAATTTAATTCTGTCTAGCAATCGAATTCTTTACTTTATTTTGCTATTGTAATATATTTTATTCCAATTATATAAGGTCTACTTTCGCGAAGTTAACCACAAAGTAACATTGTGTGATCCTTACCGTAGTCCTGCTGAGCCATACTATGGGTTGTCGAAGGAAAATAAAGAAGAAGTTAATGTTCTTTCGAGTGTAAAATCTACTCGTTCGTTTTTGAATTTCGAACGCGTAATGTCGGTTTGATCGCTATTTTATGTGGCTATGAAATTTTAAGACGTACACTGTACTAGGAGATACTGAAATGACAATTCAGTAGAAAGGCATGGAAAGAACAAATTTAGGGTTTAATGATTCATGTCAGAAAACGTAGGAGGAACAATCTTCCGTGTATGCGAACTTTTAACCTCATGAAATAAATTTTCATTTGAACAAGTTTCATTTATTTATTTTTTTATTAAACCACTTTGCATTAAGTACTACTATTTGCAACAACTTGACTTACATGTAGTTTTAATAAAAAAACATTAAAACTAAATCGATATCCAAGGCGTATTTAATCCAACAGTACAAAAGAAAACTAACATCCCGACAATAAAGTTTTATAATTAAGATCACAGCTACAAAGCAAAAAGACTTCAAATAAATTGCATCGCCGATAACAATCGGAACTCGATTCAAACCGAATATTAATCGAACCGCGAGCGTTATAATTTTACCATACTAAAACTAAATTCCTCCGGTCCCATAATCAATATATGTAGATATGGTATAGAATTTATTATATGCTTTATCTGTGGCCGAGCCGATATGTAGGTGGGTGCTACAAGTGTCAAATAGTACTATTTTTATAGGCTTTTATTACGAGTAACGATCGAAGCAAGGACGATTTTGCGTATTTACTATAGGTATATGTAATTATTTATTAAAACAATGAAATCTATGTTAGGTATAGTATTTACACACATATTGTAAGTGACTACTTAATAATATTACTTACGAGTTACGATCCAAAATATAAAAAGGAAATTATAATAACTAAATGAAAATTTCTACAATTTTTAACTCATAGCTCCGTCTCTGACCTATCAGAAAAAATGCTATATTGTCGAAACGAAGATCGTAAATTAATTTATATTTTATTTAAAAAATAACCTAAAACGCATTTAAATAAATGATGAGAATATTTATAGGCCCATAATAATGAATCGAGTACCAATAGTAATACTCTTGATTTTTGTTTTGCATTGTTCCTAGACGTGAATCCTGTGAGGAGTTGATTAATAGATGTCGGTATTAACGACTGGGTTTGCTTCGATAAATAAAATTCTTTAGCTTTAACCACAGACTGTTACAACATAGAGTAAGATTATACGTATTTTTCATGTTAGCTGTTATTTTAATTGCTTCTTATCGATATCTGTAGGACAAATTTTTTTATTTCTTCATTTAGGTGAAACTTAACACTTGTATAATTATTATAGTAAGCAGTTTTTAATAAAATAAATATATTTTTTTAAATTAAATTTGGCGATGGTAATTTTTTAGACTTGTAAATACTATAATAATACTATAATAGTTTCAACACATTTTCGAGACACGAGATTCTAGATCGTTACATCGACGATTTAGGTAACCGACTTGTACTTAGTTTCTTTATGGGATTCCTAGAAGCCTACTACCCACCAACTTACGCCTCGGGCCCGTGGAGAATGCGTACAGAACGGTAAGAATATTTCATCTCAACCCCTTGTCTATACATATAAGAGAAGGAACTACGTACTCTCGAGTTTGATATATATATATATATATATATATAGAGTTTTTAGGAAGACATATATCACTAAAGATAGAAGTGTTGAAAATAATAATATTAACACGAAGACCAATGGAAGGAATTAGTGTTAGGAAAAAAGTGCTTCAGTATCGATTACTACTCACATTTCCCTGTGGGTCAATAAGTTGAGCGTATTTAGGTGCCTTCGCCTTACTCCCATCAGCGAAGACCCCGGCTAGCCGCAGCGGAGTACCAGGTCTGGCTGCTGCTCGCTCGTACTGGGCGCCCACGCGACCACTCTCTGAAAAATCAGTAAGTTATTAGTGATAGCCTACTGTTCCAAAACCGGACGTACTTCATTTATTTTATTTTGTGAAAGATTTGTTATTATTACGTATATTTTTTATCAAAATTGATATTCTGTATATTATATGCTAATCGCTTTGAGCATTTCGTTTTTATATAAATGTCAAATCTTCACGTTTTCAGTATTCTTAAAGGTCGGATCTGAATGTTTCGGGTTACGTGAAATGTTTCTTCTTAATTGTGAATGACATAGGTTTAAAGCAATGTGGTATTTTGTTTAAGTACGGGTACATATAATATTATGTACATAATTGCCATTATTTATTTACATAAATTGGTGTAAAAAAGTGAACAATTTTAAGATTATTTCTGTTTTTTTTTCTTTTAGTTGTATATAGAGCGATTTTGTGTCCCTTTTACTGATAATTTTTCATATTTACTAAGGCGATGTTACTAGTATTAGAAGTTCTGACCTGAGGCCGGCCGCGCCCGATACGCAGAGATCGCGCGCGGAGACACGAGGGCGAAGGCTCTATTCCGCAACAGTGCGGATATGGAGCCACGCGGTGTTGCCAGCGCTCCGCCCCGACAACTGCACGTTGAAAACCAACCTGAATGAAAGAAAACTTTTAATTACTTAATAATCCAAAAACAATGAGGACATTTTTTAGTATGTAGCTGTTTTACAAGAAAACGTCAAATGATATGTTCCAATCATCTAAAACAGTCTACAGAAGAACATGTCTGTTTACCACAATTCTTAGATAGGAACTTATATCGATTTCAAAATTGCGCATTCTCCATTGTAAGCAAATTTTAAACCTCCTACATATCCCTATTTACCTAGTAATCACCACTCTATTACTATAAGAAACAACCTCCAATTCCAAGTCTAGTTTAACTGCCCAAGCGTAACCACTTACATGCAATTATGTTAAGCTCAACAAAAGCACACAAAATAAATAGCATACTTTATAAACACTATATTACGTGTATTTTATCACCTCCCGACCTTCCTTTACAATGGACTATAACGTTTATAGAAAGCTCATAAAAACTTTACAGCTACCCCATCGACCTTTAGCTTTGATTTTTAATGTTCACATTATGTCAGTCTAAGAGTTGCTATCGAATTATATGTATTATAAATTATACACGACTTAAAATAGCCTAAACCGGCTTTTTAAATATTACTAAACTACTTTTGTTTGCTGTCGTTAAAATTATAGATTTACAATAAGCCATAATTATACGTCCTATGTGCTACAGATTATTTTTTTATATTGTAATATTTTCAAAATGAATGTATTGAAACACACATGTCTGTAGAAAATAGAATTCAGGTTCCATTTTCCAAGATTGGGTAAGACAAAAAATGGAAAGACTAAATAACTAAATATATCATACATTTTTTTTTAAATTATAATAGTCATAATTAAAAATGCTTGTAGTTTGTTACTCTTATTTTTTAGTAGCTCTTAGCCTAAAGCCCTTAATAAATTCTAAGTAAACCTCTCCATGGTTCGCCTTAGAATATTAATCATGAAAATTATAACGTTGAATTCTATGAATTAGATTTGAAATTTTAATGCAAAGTTTTTGCATTGTGTTTTATTTAGTATGGTGAAGGCGTGTTTTTTTTTATTTTTAAACGACGCGTTCACATGGTAACTTTACAAAGGTGATGTAAACTGCCCGCAACACATTTTAATTTATATTATATTAATAATTTAACCAGGGACACATTGAACATTTATTTTCTTATGACTTGGATTGACATCTATATTGTAAATTAAATCACGTTGACTAAAGTTGGTACGCTGAACTGCGAGAAATTATTTGAATTTGTTTAAATGAAACTGCAGTAAGTTTCTGTTCTTAATGCTTCATATAATAAAATATGGGCACAGGTTTACCCCATTTTCCGTACATAAAATCTATTAGTGTATTAAACATTCTTATACTCTCAATTCAGTTACTCCTTTGTACTTGTATATATAGCTGAATATTTTTGCTACAATACTGTACCTACGTTGCAATGTGTTTGCGTATAATTCATTCTATTGTACACTAGATGTCTCTGACACAGACGGCGTTTTACAAAAACGCAGACGTATAACATAACGCGGTTATTACCCCGACGCGACGTGCGCGGCAAAAATCACTCCACTCTCACTTGTCACAGACCAGACAAACAGATACTCCTAATTTAAAAAAAATCAATAATAAACGTTTGTCGTTACAAAGCTTTACATGTCGTGATAACTTTTGTTTTAGTATCTACAAATTTATTCGTAAAGAGAAAATTTTGAATCCGGAATTCAAAAATATCACTTAGAAGTTTATTTACTTAAACAATATTTGCAAATAATTTATTTGATTTAATACCGGAATTATGATGTATTTCTGTACCACCGAGAGGACATACATCATAATTCCGGTATTAAATTAAAAAAAAAGTTTACTACACTGATCTCGGACAAAACCTGAAATAAAAATTATGACAGATTTGACAAATTTGTTGCAAAAAACATAGTATTTTTATCTGTTTAAGAGCGTATACAGCTCCAGACACAGATAGATACATTCAACAATTCATAGACAAATTCAAGTAGTTAATAAGTTAACTAGTGACCTCTACGAGAAATTACTCTGCGGAAGGGCAATTTTTGTTACAAAAAACGACGCAGGACGACCTCCAAGGACAGCCACTTCGTAAGGGCTGTCATTCCGAGCCTTTGTTACGACACCTTGAGGAAAGTGTAGTTTTGTTTCCATTTTTACTGGTCGCAATGATTTTGATTACGCAGACACGAAAGCCAAGGAATTTTAAAGTTAGTTCTGTTTTTTCTTCAATACTCATCACTACCACAAGATATATATTTAGAATGACCCAAGATGAATATAAACAAAACATAATATCTCAAATATTCTTTTACAGGAATAGTTTTGTGTAACCTTGCTTAAGTGAGGTTAATTAATCGTGAGTTACACCTTATCTGACATCATTCATTTGAAAATTGAAAAGCTTTTTGTTTCCTTACAGTCGTTCACGTTATTTGCATCTATGAACGTTGAGTATTACCGTGAAGAGCTTTTAAAGCTCGCCAAGAATTCCGGAAGGCTTATGGCCATGTCATTATAAGTGCTGTATTATTATATGACATAATATACCATTGTATTTGTCACTGGAGACTGCTCAATAGTCATAAACACCTGCGCCTGAGCTCACTTGCAGTATTATGCAACTTAATGTCACGAGTCTAAAGCATTATTGTTATTTACCGACTTTGTGATAAAGTGTATCTATTTGTATGGCGAGTGTTCAGTAAATAACGGAGATATGTACATTATATAGTGTATAACATGTTTTTATTAAAGGTACGTCTCGGTGTCACTTGAGCTGATTTTATGTAAGTTCGCGTATACATAATGATTTATTTATTTTAGCTATTATAGAAATATTACATTTTAAAGTTTCCTAATACAATAGAATTCTATTTAAAAACTAACTTATGCAATTTTGAGGACACTGATAGCCCAGGTGATTGGTGATGTAGAATAATAGAGAAAATATACCCTATGTTATAATTTATGCAAGTAAATAACCCATCAGAATTGGTCCAGCCGTTTCAAAGTTTAAGTGAATTTTTTAATAATCAAATTTCAAATTGCAATTATTGTGATTTATAATTCAGGAGCTTTATCGGTTACAGAGTAACGAATTTTACATTTCATAAGCTCAAATTCCAGAATGTAAATCACCACGGACCTTGACGCTGTGAGTTAGTGCGCAGGTAGCTTGAAACTGGAGCCATTATTATTTGCCAAATGCCTAATTTTGCAAGCTTACTGTAATAAAGCGTATCACCACAGATTAAAATAAACAGTCGGGATGATTTGACAAAACGCGTATATACGGCCTCGATTTAAATATGAAAAGTTACCACTTTAAACGTATATTTTTTATGAAGATGAAGAGAATGATAACGTCGAACTTAAAAAATAGTAGGCCGTTATTAAAAAATTTAAATAAAATATAGTAATGTCGGTGTTTTAATACGTATATTATTGCATTTATTAAGAATCAAGCAATGTGTTTTGCTTCAATATACATTGTTATTGGTAAATCTTCAATTTGTCGTTATCTGTTGATCAGTTTAGCCACGGTTATTAACAATCTGTGTCCGTGGCTATATATATGCTGAAGAACTTATATTATTTTTCCTTACAAATTTCATGTTACCCTCGTAACTTATACAGAGTTTATCACTGAGATTCTTGGCTTTGATTCCCGAAGATAAAAAGTACACTGAACTTTTAAAATATAAAATATGAAAACGGAAAAGGCATATTTTTGGACTTCTTTATATTGCTTACTTATTAAGAAAACAAATTTTGGAAAATTAAAATATATTCTCAAAATCGGTACATTTTTCTGAGTATGGTTATACATATGTTATCTAGTATTTATTTTTATGTTGAGTAGCGGGTACGTGCTGAAACAAGAATGTCTTTTTCTATATTATTAAAAGAGTACAAGAGTGCGATACTTTAATTTAAAATTTTGAAACGCATCAGATGATAGGGCCCTTCCTGAAGGTTGATTTTCGTGGGTTTCAAAAGTTTGCTCTTGATGTGTTTATTAAATTTTAGAACTTTCTCTACTAAATAGTTCTAAAACCCTGGTCACCTAAACTATCTTCTAGCGGCTAGATCTCGGCATTTGCTGATAAGACGGCGCGTGCGCACTATCCAAAGCGATCTTTTGTACGAAAGCGGGTCGTTGACTCGCCAACCGGATATTGGTTTACGTACCTTACTAGATTTAAGGCAAATTAGAATACCTAGATGGTTTTATTGGTGTATTTGATTAAGATTATTGTTATTTTTTTATTACTTTATTGTTTAAAGTATAGTGATGGCGACAGATTTTAATGTTAAGCAATTTTATAACGATGCAAATGATTATAAGTCCAAAGTGTATTGTCAATGTTTTTTATTAAAAAATGTATAAATTCATTTTTAAACAATTAAGAGGAATTCGGTTGACTGAGGAGAGGACTTAATTCTTCGCCTATTTATAGAGTCGTATTGTATTTACAAATGTATTTGTGAAATCATTTTTTACCTTTTACGTCGAGTAAAACTAGCAACCTGTTTATTTATGAACAAAGACATTCAAAAGCTCTCACAACTTGTCAACATAGCTAATTTAATTAGCGACTTAAGCGCATGCGTGGGCCTTCTAGTTGCGCAACGTGAGTTTTTCGTTTAGAAATGGAAATGCTTTATTACTTCTTATAATCTGATATACTTTCTGACTGAATGTATTATAGACTAGCTTTTGACAGCGCCTTCGCTCGGGTTCATTTCGATTTATACACCTTAGGTTACATTATTGGAGTTTTAGCGAAGATCCCTATTTTTTTTTGTAAATATAACATAGCCCATAGCCTTCCTCGATAAATGTACTATGCAAAACTGAAAGAATTTTTCATATCGAACCACCGGTTCCTGAGATTAGCACAAACAAACTCTTCAGCTTTATAATATTAGTATAGATAATAACGAAGTGGTGTTTTCAATCCAATGAGGGAAAAATGGAAGAAGAGATCAAATTACACGTCTATTCTTTAATTAGCTTCGCTTTTTGTAACTAAAATATGTAATAATGTAATCTTAACCAATTTATATCGTATCTTAATTATTAATATATATCTTGATTTCATAATGAACCTAGTTTTTTCTCAATGCCTTCATGTTATTTCTAAATATTATATATGCTGAAAAACCAGTAATCTGTCTGCAATAAAAATAATCGACGGTATCACATGAAACAATCAGAATCAATACCTGGATCACATAAATAACGATTATACAACAGCCAACGCCCACTGGCAGGTCAAAATTGTGATAATAATTTGCATTTAACTGGGAAGCGTACTTATGATACCTTTGTACATTGAGCTTTCTATAAGGGTTTATATACACAGCAACTAAAGTCAGTGTACGCCCAAATGTTGAAGTACAACTATAATTCATGGATAAAACAAAAGAATAATGAAATTGTATGTGTAATAGCGCACTTCTTCTGTTATATTGTACATTCGTTCGGTATAAATACATCGGAGAAAATTATACTGAACTTCGGAATTCCATGGTTAAATATTATATAATACAGTGTCCAAACAAATTACATTATTATTATGCATTGAAGTTTATATTTCAAAATAATCATAGACCTCGTAATTTAATTGTAAACCGTTTGAAACATTTAGTGCACTCGATAATAAACAGCCGTTAAAACCAGTATTAATCTACTATCCGTGCGGTTAGGCCTTAAACACATTTATGCTATAGTCTATACTCTGTACCTTTAAATAAAGCTTGTATAATCTGTGACACTAGCCATACAATACCTTAGACGGATAAACCAGAGTTCCAATTTCGAATTTGAACCGTTACGCAAGATGGCGGCTGTTATCTGTCAAACGGTGTATCTTACGAGCTTCGTACTTGCCCTACATAATATTTAAGTTACTGAACGAAGGAATTTAATATCATTTTGAGAATTTGCCAAATGGAAAAAAAGAGTGTATGAATGAATAACTTACAATTATTCATATAAATCCATCTTCTTTATTTTCTGTAAAATATAAAATATTGGGCCTTTTTTAAAATTTAATAAATGGTGGTAATACACTACGAAGTGGTGATGAATGAGATTTTTAATAACAATAATATAAAAAAGCGTGTGACAGCTTCCAAACACTTTGTGTTATGATTTAAACAATAAAATCAATATGAGACTTCAACTCTGAGATATAAAGACTGAATATTACTATACGCTCAAAAACATGATGAGTAGAACAGTCAATTTCACTAGTAAAATTTTTATTTCATACGATTATATGAAAATCAATTCTTAAAAAATATATACATATATCTTAGGTGAAGTAAATTACATATTATAATGTAAGAAGGGTATTTGTATCAAAACTTTCAACATTAATTGAGAAACAAAATATAATGGCGCGCGCAGTCGTGCGTGTAAATCTCGATATTAGTATTATGTAACTTGAAACATAGATCGTGTAGCATCTAGCTCAGTGATGACATCCTAGTAACTATTAATAGAAGATACTAGGCAGAACACTCGAATTTTCTCAGCAAAGCAGTTTGGGATTTCCTGTCTCTGTCTCTACCAGGACCTACTTACTTTTTTTATGAGCTCGCATAATTCTCCTTTGTCCACGTATTACTAAATAGGGCTACAGATACGAATAATTTACAGATAATGAAATCTCAATTTAATAAAATGAGGTCTTATAAATAAACATTAAGCATAAGTTACGAGCAAAACAAGTTTTGGGGCCCTATTTTTTAAACGGTTCAAAAGCTTTTAACTCATTTTTTATATCAGGCTATACAAATAAATAAAATGTTTATAACATGGAGATAACAGCATGTTCAAAGTGCATATGAAAGTGTTAGTATTAATAATAGAAACACGATTTTTTAAAGTTTTGTGTGAGTCTGTTTTATGTCAGTTAATCTTCGAATCTTCTATTTTTTTGTTATGTGAAGAAACTTACACTATTTTATCATCAAAGTGGGACACTATTATTGTTATATTAAAAAATCTAGTCATAATTAGATCTAGTGTCAGGAAGAGAGAGGCAAATACGGTTGTCACTCTCGGCGCTAACTTTATTAATAATGTCTATACTAATGGTCTATAGTATTTAAATCACGATTAGGTAGTGTCAACTTACAGGCCGGGCAATTAGCGCCAGTGTTAGGTCCTATCTACCTGTTAGTCTAGTCGGCTAATTACCAGGGTCGCATAGGTGATACAGATGTGCGATATAGAATATTATGTGGACTTAAATAGAGTAAGAATTGTTGTTTTCATAGGCTTATTTGGGGTAGTGAAACTTTGAACTTAGCTCCGTTGCTATAATATTTAAAATATCATGAATAGGATGGTATTGCCCTCTCTTAAATGAAGTAATAAATAAATAAAAAAATTCAAAACAAAACCTACTACAACTAACAGATGTTACTTGTATATCCTATTAAAATAATCGCAGATTTTGGTCACTATAGATTTTATTTTAGCTATTATTTAATAAATCTATGGCAAATTTGATATAAATCTATATAATAATATGGTTTCTGAAACGTTATTTATAGACTGGTAAACAATGCCTACGTTTCTTCAATCGAAAATCTAGCGTGGGCGATGTTTAGTTTATTAATATTCAATGTTATGTCATACAAACATGACACACTTCATCTTAAGACTGTGTAATAGACATGCAAAACTTTGTTGATTAATTATTGGCACTAGCGGTAAGATCTTGTTCTAAACCGAATGTTCGGATTGTTTTTTTTTTATTTATTTTTTACATCGGAAAGGGAAAAATAAATATACGTTTTTTCTCTTATCTGTTACATAAGTGGTAGGATATCTTGGATCATTAAAAGTAAATACAAGAAAAGCATGATGTGACCCAAATAGGTGGCTTATCGAGACAGCGTGAACTGTGCCTTATCTATAAACTTTCTCTATGTGCTTTAAATTCTGCTCGCCTAGTAACTTCTCGTAAGACATATCTGTTTAAAGAGAGTAAAAGATAACCTTGGTTATCTAAAGAATAAGTATGTTTGATAGATAAGAATTATTGACGTTATAAAGGAAATATATTTTGTACTTTTCAACTATACCAGTATTTTGAAAACTCAATTTTAAATTTAAAAAACCATTCTTTTTTATGTGAATATTGAATGTATTTCATCGTATCCACAATGCATTAACTTACATACAGTTGTTTAGACATTAAAACTGTAGTAACAAATAATCAGTCTACAATTTAATACGAGTAAAAAAATAGTTATGAAAATTATTTTCTAATTTAAGCGTGAGTCTTACAGTTACAGGTAAATTATAATTTGAATTATTCTGTTATTATTACGGTAACTGTGTTTTATACTTAATTAGTTAAATGATTAACGCATTCATGCGAAACGCGTGTCCCGTACGTCAACATAATTAGATTCCGGGATAATTGTATACGTAGCGAGCATATGAATTTTTAAATTATCGGATATAAATATTTTATTTTCATTTTTATGACTTTCTAAATTCAATTTGTAAAAATGTAAATATGTAAAATAAAAAAGCTAATATTGTATAATTTAATAAATTTCTAAGGTCTATCCTAGAGTGAGCCTCCAACTTGAAACTATCTGATAAAAACATTAAATTAACAACATGTTTATATTTATTTTTATTAAATATGTAAATGGTTTAAATCTTGTATGGAAATAAAACTGCTTTTATCTATATTTGATTAGTTGAATCGATTTCAATAATTATTTTAATAACAAGACAATGGAAAACTCCTTCTATAGATACTATTTTCTTTTCATAGTTAAAATGGGTGTAAGAATTCTTTCAAGCACTAATTGTTATAATAACGATCACCGTAAAAAACTTGAATAGGGATAAAGTTTGTACAAGCACGTAATTTATGGAAAATTAAATAAACACAATATCAAAATTCACTTAATATAAAGGGAAAAATACCTAAAATAACAGGTATGTATAATTAAAACAATACTAGTGACAGTTAAGCAAAAAACATGGTCACTCTATTTAAGGGCCACATTTAATGGAATCTCGTCTATTGCGGTACCATTTTTGTGCAACGCGTCAGTACTATATTAGGACCCGTTTTCCTTTACAGTTGTATAAACTTTGTCTCAGTACGCTTTCACTTGTTTTGTTACAATAAAGATAACTTTTCAAGTTTCATAATCTCCTGGTGCCTCTAAGCCTGGTACTGACAATGAACAAAGTATATTTTAATCAATCTTAAGCGACTTTCTTCATTTAAAATTAATGATTTTTTAATTAATTTAATTCTTATGATATGTAAAAATTCTCGCGATTCCAAAAATATACGATCTCTAATTTTTTAATTAATTTACTTTCAATACAATTGGAATATTTCAAGTACATATGGTAAGTATGTTGTTATGCTATTCACACATTAAACACTTAGTTCCTTGCCAAGTGAAAACGCCCGGATGTTAGGTAAATAAATGCCTTTTTATCTAACTCGTTCTATTTTCTGTACAATTGGTACTTAAAAATTCTTTTGCAATAAATTTTCCACTGTTTTCTCTTTTAAAGAACAAATTACGCCATTTTCACGCATATTTATTATTTAATCGTTCGTCATGTTGATTGTATTTTAATAATAATGTCAAAATATATCAATGCCCTATATATTTCGTCAGCATTTGTAACTTTGAAGCCAATTAAATTTCCCCATGTACAAAACCTGTACATTAAGATTAAAATATTCAATGTTTAAAACAAGTTATGGAAAATGTTCAGCCTTTATAACATCTAATAATGATGTATATTCATTATCGTTTCAAATGAACGGTTTTAATATTATTACCACAGAACATTTTTATGGTAGCCATGGTTGAAGTTAAGTGAATGGTTTAACGCTTAGCTCTGTTCTTGGATGAATCCCGGGACACCAAATAATTATAGTATTGTTAGCCGAACTATATGTATACATATCATAGAATGAACAAATACTCAACAATATCATGGCACTGTATCGCAATGGAACCACTCATTGCATGGAATTCCAACATGATGGCTGCAGGCACTTGTTCGGTTAAGTAGAGACTTAAAGATACTGGATACGCCTTGGACATTTTTACTAAATAATTGACCGTTCAATATTTTTTTAAATAATCCATTTAGTGACAATTACAAGTTTCTAGATAAAAGCTTATATACACGACTTGAGTTAGGAATATACGAGTATGTCTCAAATTCAACATATATTACGATTTTATAATCATATTGCTTATTACAATAACAAGTATTTCATCGTGAGAGCAAATTTTCATTAATTTTGGCAAAGAACTATTTGAAATACGTTACTTTCAAGCAAAAGCAACAATATCAAAATTAGCTCAATTGCATAGGAGATACAATGAACATATACTTTATAACATCCCTATTTTTTTTTGGGGGCAAAAAATGTTTAAATACTAAATGCCACAAGCCAATAGATTCACTAATACACGCCTTTAAAATTAATACAATTTTTACGACAAACATATCTAGTCACAAGATATCTATGGCAAATAGAGACAGCGTAGTTTGATTCAATTGTCGTTGTTATCTCGATGGAGACGTAGCGGCCCGGGGTTCGATGCCCGTCTGAACACGGATATCGGATCTAACATCAGCATCACACCAGAGATGGAGAAGGAATTTCAATATTGTTTACTATTCGAAAACCGTTACTATATGTTTTTGTACAACAAGATACAAGAATATACAAATATTTGTCTGAATTAGTAATGTAATTAACATAATTTTTCTAAAAAATTATGTTGTTTATATAATATTATATATATTTATATGGCATGAAGTTTATATTTGTAATACCAAGATAACAGTTTTTGTCTGTATACATAAGAAAGCATCTACGATACTTTAATCAGAGGTACAATGTGTAAAATTATTGTGGTTGGACTGATTTACATGGGATGACAGATATGCAACCATAAGGATTAACTAGGCTTATAACACCTGCATTATAATCATCTATATAAATAAAATATTATATTATAAATTAAATTAACGAGGGTAACACAGCGGGGTTCTACTAGTCAGAAATATAGACGAAGAGTTTATTACTAAAATTATTTTTTTTTTGTTTTAACTTAGATTTATGAAACCGGCCCTAATGTTGTGATGGTACGTCAATGCTATGACGGACACGCTCTGAATGCCACGACATTGAAACCTCAGTGTCGTAGGTGAAGAAATACTTAAGCTTGTGTAAAGATTTCCTTGCAATTTGCTTTATCAATGTCAGCAATTACGCTTTATTTTTACTATTTTATATTCGATATTTGAATTTGAAAATTTGGATGATTATTTCCGGTGTAAGTAGAATTCGATAATATTCTTTAACGTCTTATTCTAGACAGTCATTGGCTTAAGGAAAGAAATCCAACTGATAAATCAGCTGCAAAACTGCATTATTTATATTAAGGGTTATTAATTATTACGAATGTAATTTAAAATTCATCATACATTTCTTTTTCAAATATTTATAACAAATAAATCTAACGTTTGCATGTTTCATAATATCATTTGGGACTTGGATCGTTCGGAAAATTTAGAAGTTCTGAAGTCAGCATAAAAAACAATATCTTCGTCCGAATTGTTATAATCTGTAACGTACCTTTGGATAAATCTTGAATTTAATTTCAATGTTAACTCAGATTTATTGAGAGTCTAGTATGATAGAATAAAATAGCTATATTACTACAGACATTACAAGATAAATTCTCAGCAGGCGCATGTTAACTGAGTAATTCAACAATTAACGTATTAGCATAGAATGGTGACTTTCTATCCGACAACTTACAGCAAAACTAAAGTCGTTAAAGTTTTGTTTAAAGCTAGGAAATTACGAAAGTTGAAAATGTATTATTACTTATGTATGAATATTTTATTAACGATCAAAATAAGGCCTAGTTACTTATATTAACTCTCTTCCAGTGAAAATCCGGTCAAAATCGGTCCCAGCGTTTCGGAGATTAGTGGAAAGAAACGTATAAATTAATCAAAAACTTTATGAGTTCTCTTTTAAGTACTTTATAGACTTTTATATTTTTGTAAAAAGTTATTTTAATCCTGTAAACATTTCAATTTTATTTATTTGTGTAGACTGTTGCAAATTATCACAACTATATATTAATACGATTCCCGATTAGGAAACATAAAGAGTGCCGATACAAAAATAGATGCTAGTAAATAATTATGGGACAAGATATAAGCAAAAAGCTTTTTTCTATTAAACCGGCGGATATAGTGGGAGCTATCTATGCCTAGTTATCGTAAGTGTTATCACTTGTAATTGAAAACCCATTTTTTATCAAACCTGCTCTGTGGATACGTGGGAATTTTGCAACATTATTTACAGTATTATAATATTAAAATCCCGTGTGCTTTTGTATGGCAGACACATATATGTTTCTGTTGTACTTTTTTATTTATGTTTAACGCAATAGGATATAAACCTTTAGGCAATTTTGAAAATAAGAAAAATTGTATTTTATTTCATTACCACCTAGTACTTAAATAACGCGTGACAACGTGAAACCGCAGGACAATGCTAATATTCAAATATGAACAGACAAAAGAAAATTATATTTATGAAAACTATAAGCAGGTAATACTCAAATTGAACCCGTGACCCTTCAAAACAGCGAAAGTAGAACATACTACTAGAATAACGGGCCCGTCAATTTGAACAAGATTTGTAATAATTGTCGTCTTCCTATTCACTGATCTGACTGTAATCAAAGATACGATGTCATAACCTACGATCCTTTACAAATCACTGTATAATCAGCCTACGGTTTACTTAAATTAGCGGGCTTATAATCCGTTGTTTTCAAGACAAAATTGTTGCTATTTCTTAATAATATAAATGTAGTTTAAAAAAACTTCTAGTTTTTAGCTTTAGCAGATTCGTTCTCAGAGAGAAAATTATCGTTACACGAATTTCAAATGGGCGTATCGACCTCTGATCCAAGGGGAGGAGGCAATTTAAATATGTACCAGTTTTGTCACACAAGCTACATACACAAAGACATGAATGAACAACTAAAATATTACATTTATATTTCATTTTAGTCTTATAATTCAATATAAATTTTCGAAGTGCTTGAGCGAAAAAGGAGTGTCCAGATTATCAGAGCGGGATAGTGAGTTGTCTCCTCGGCATCACCTATACTACAATTATAACTTCAACTTCCAAAATTTGTTTGTTAAATATTTGATAAGTCCAAAATTTCAGCCAAATTTATACATATAAAATTAAAAATCATAAGTATATGAAGCTTACTAAAGCGCAAAAATGTGTTAAAAGTCTATAGCATCTAAATCGTATTCGACAGTTATCAGTTCTTAGAAATGATTTCAATGTAACATTACATAAAGAAGAATAAACGAAAAACATTCATTCTACATTAAATAACAATGCTATTAAATCATTAAACGGCGTAATATGGGGTTTTATAACGTATGTTATGATACTCATGTGTGAAATTGAAAGTGATTCGCTTCAGTGTTTGTGTGCACTTTCATTAGCGATAACCGCGCTTATAAAATTATATGGAACAGATTAACATATAGTTCCGACGCTGACGAACAAAAACGTCGTAAATGAGATGTTATATTATCATTATAAATACCGTTTCAGAAAAAAGTTAAGATATCACTCCTGAGGTGATAATTTAACGCAAAAATTACAAGTATATCTAAATAAAATTAATAATTTTGAGTATCGCTTGATACAAAAAGTTTAGCTATGACTGTGTCCATTATGTCAACCTACGTAAACCCACATAAATATTATTTATGAATTACGATGTTGTAAACAGACAAACATACGGACATGACAAACATATAATACCACTTATTTCAACGGAGCTTTAAAGAGCAGTTGTAGATCGATGTTACAATTAGCATACAAGGAAAATCGTACGAAATTTGTCACGCGGTTTAGGAGAACCAAAGAAACTTAAAGACGCGAATAGCCAAGTACAAGCTGTTATTAGACACGTCGCACGGCGTTACGACGAAACAAATTCACAAGCACAAATTCGTGAGGTTTCTGAGAACAGAAAGACAATTTTCTTAAATGCCCTTCGTAATACATTGACAAAGTTTTAACGCAATCAGTTGTCAATTTAGATGATAAACGATTTACAAAGAAAAAAAAATTTAAGCCTACAATGCATGTTATATCGTTAATTGTCGTTTACGAAACCATTCACAATAGATTCCCAGTATGGGACAGAATTGCAAGACAATGAGAAATATTCCCACGTGGACTGTATGGTTAGAAGAATACAATGGCAAATAAAAATTGATTTGAATAATGTCCTAGATGTGTTGATACCTTGTGAATAGGAAACAAAAGTGTATTTTGTACTTGGTAATGTTAGTAATAATATCACTTGTAAATAAGAAACAAGTTATTCATGGAAGTGAATATTATCTAACTATGGTATCGATATAAAACTTATGTGATTTTGTTGTTAACTCTATAATTTGATATCTTAAAGCTGAGCTGAGGATGAAGCAAGAGCAACTTAATCAAGATTCTTGAAAAACTAATAACCTTAAGAATTACTTGATGCTTAGGTATCCCATTTATTTGGAAAAAAGGATAATGATTTTAAGCGCATAATAATAGTATATAAATAACAGGAAGTAGTGAAAACAGTCGATAAACGAAAACCTAAAGCTACTATTTTATAAAATACAAATTCACAAGTCAAATAGGCAACTACTAATTTTAGCTATAGATCCAAAACTTTATATCAAAACATAAGTTGCTAAAAAAAATATAAGTGTAACTATAAAATAATCATGTCTATAAAAATGATATACTATTTACAGAATGTCAGTGACGAAATAATTTCTCCGCCAAAAAGCTCAGAGCGCCAAAGCTTACTACAAAAACTTTCAAATGCGAAAAAGATTATGTTTAAGTATTTTATTGTAGCAGAGATATTTCCACGTACAGGCGATGTCGATTTTATCGGACGTGTTCAAGCTATGATTTACAGTTAAGCTAGTATGAACTAACATATCTGCTAAGAAAATTTTCTTACCACATTAAAGTAACTTTTTTTACACGACAGGAAGGCAAACGAGCCTACAGTTCACCTGGTGGTAAGGGATTCCTGTTGCCCATGGACACCGCCAAGACCAGAAGATCTAGGAGACGGGTTGCTAACCTTAAGTTCTTAGTTTTAGTGACGTTCTATTAGCGGCTTTATTTATTTTTATTTCGAATATTAGGAATATCATAGACTGAAGTCGAAACGTGCACAGCACTTCACGAATTTTTGTTTTAATTTTTCACATACGGAATATAATTAAAGTAAATATTCCGCTT
This sequence comes from Hebomoia glaucippe, assembly GCA_025727935.1. Taxonomy (NCBI): domain Eukaryota; kingdom Metazoa; phylum Arthropoda; class Insecta; order Lepidoptera; family Pieridae; genus Hebomoia; species Hebomoia glaucippe. The sequence continues at coordinate 13,444,968 of JAOSYY010000009.1, forward strand.
GTCATAAAATTGTATTTTTTCTACTATTTAAATAAATATTTAAGTAAAATTCACATTAGACTAATTAAAAGGCTAAACAATAAACTAGTAAAGGCATTAAACTAATTATAATGCAATTTCGCAATTAGTTTGACGGATTATATTATTAGGAAAACTAGTATTTCCCGACACTTCGCCTGCTTTTCAGCCAACACCTAGCCAGACGTCAATTCTTTGAAAAATAAAAACTAGTATTGCCACTTCCATACATATCTTCGTACTTGATGTGTTTGAATAGATTAGATTTATTTTTTACAATCGAGAATAATACTTATTTATACATACAAGTGTATGATGATTTGTCATTAACATGGCAATTTATTCAAACAATTGGACTTTCATATTGTATTCGTCGAAACACGCATTTATCGAATAACGTGGTTATATATTTAGACTTCTACCTTACGAGAATAAAATTGGCTACCGATAGACCAGTGGCCCTGTCATAAGTACGTATATAAACCATTCAGACATTTGGTAATTTACTAGATAAATTGTTAGGAAACACGGTTTCGGTATAAGAATAATGACAATGCCAAAACTTACAGCCTTGCAATGACCTTATATTGTTTAAAGAATGATAGGTAAGGATTTAAAAATCTACTGTTTTATCGATTAAGAATAAAAAGGCTGTTCGGAACTCTATCACGAAAACAAATTTAATATACCTAAGTACAATAAAATCATTCGGATTACTTATATTTAGATGTGTACATACAAATTTTTATTTCAACGAGGCGATTATGATTAGGAAAAATTGGTTTTTAATTTTGTATTAATTACAAATGTATCTATTACTTTGTTTTAAATTATTTTTTTTCTATACAATTTTAATATTTGGCTTTACGTTGTATTTTATATAATTTTATTATTCATGTCTTATGTATGCTAAATTCGGGAAGAATTAAATCGTGAGCTTGCAACAATTCAAGTTATCTGCTATACTAGCAAGCCTGTCATAAGTTGTTAATTATGACTTTTTGCCTAGCAACACGCTACTTTGATATTACATTGAATAAACAAGAGTTCATCAGAATACGTGAGATAAATTGTCGATAGAGACAGGACTCTTAGTGTTCGGCGAACGAAAGGGAAAGAGGTAATATTCTCATCACGTACATGAAGTGTACTTCTAACGAACTTTACACATTCAAATATTTCAACATAATTATTTGAATTTCCCTTCTGAGAAATCAAAGTAACAAAGTATCATGTCTATGTGATAGTTTGAGCTTTATTAAAATCAACTACGTAATTATAATACGATGAATCTGACTATTTAGACCACATACGACATTTATTTTAGCCGTATATTTGGTTTAATAACGTTAACTGTAATACCGATAACAACGTACTTCCGGGAATATTTTAACATATCACATGGCCACCTAGGTGAGACATGCACTAAATAGGCCATAACTGTAAAGATACGCTGACCTTCAATAATAGACTATCATACTTACATATGCGTATGCGCATAAAAATTCCAACAACATAACGGACAGAACAATTGACAATGATCTGATTCATACTATATGTATAGGTAAAGGATATGGTGTAACTAAAAACTACTATTTTTACTAACTTGTTTGTACCAGGA
>JAOSYY010000009.1:13446706-13457561 GCA_025727935.1 Hebomoia glaucippe
TCTCCGAATCTTGTGACCTTGGAGAACAAAGAGCGTCTAAACAATAAGTTACTCATTTTCCTTTACCCTGGAGTAGGCACGTGTGTTTACTGCTTATGACGTGTATAAACTGCGCATATTGATAAAATCATTTTATCATATGTCCTATAAATTCACTTTGTGTATTAAAACAAATCCCGTAAGTTCGATACCAATACTTTTCTCAATCGGATTAACACATTAAAAGTAAACGTTATAAACTAAAATTAAAATTATTTCGAAATTATAACAACAAATTCATGTCAATTAATACTAATCAAAACGATAATATACAGTATTTAAATTTTAGAATATCGGAAATAAGAAAATCCCCTAAGTAAGAGGACACTATAGATCTGAGGAATACAAATGACTCCGGCTTTTAAGATGTTACAACGCGTTGAAGTCTTTTATAAGCGTGTAACAAGAAGCCTATGCAAACACTACTTTGTGGAGACACGCGATTTTAAACTAACAGGCCGTGGTGGATTCGCAGAGATAAAGTTTATTGACGAATAAAGGTCCAGCCTTAATAGGTAATACGTTCATTATTATTGTTATTATATTAACGATAACAATATATCACATAATGTCAGATTATTCTCTATTAAACAAATTAATCACAAATTGAACATCTTTTCTTGTACAACATTTTCATTAACACGTTACGAATTTTGTTAAACAAACGTTTTTATTAGAAACTGTGAAACATATTGTAATAAATAATAATAATAATAAATGAATTTTTTATGATATGAAACACTTAAGTTACCCCAGATGAGAACACATCGAACGTCTCATTTATATATAAATAGCTAAGAACGATCTCGATCACGTCAGCTTTCATAAGAAAATCGAATCAAAGTCAGCCTATTCGTTTAGGAGCTACGAAGCTATTGACACTCATAGCATATTTTTGTTACGAATTTAAAAGAAAACAAGGAGACAGTCGAACATCATCCACGTTTCGTATTAGGTAAAAGTATATTCTATAAAATAAGTTTATGATTTTTTTTTATTTATCAATCACTACAACCTTACATAACATAGATCAGAACCAATTTATGTCCCCAAAAGGTCCATAACCCCCATTAAGGGGACCTATTCAAGACCAGAATGCCCGAGGTCAAACGCGCGACCCTCTGCCCATACATGGTCAACCCTAATGGGTATTGATATTCACTGTTAAGCTGTATTTACATTCCTTTCAATCAACTTTGCAATGAAGTGAGATCTGGATATGTAACATGAGTAATTTTTAATGTTTTTCTATAAATTTAAATTAACGTAACAATCTGTATCTAATATTAAAAATAACAACTTTTTCAATATACATATGTACTCATAACAGACACACAATTTGTAGTTATCTATTTGCACTACTTGGTAATCATCTACGAAATGGCTGGACTGACTTTGAAGGAACTTTCAATGGCAATTAGTTCATGATACAAGGAGTGACTAATGTTGCTTTTAGTTCTACATCATCATTGAAATTCTGTATATAACGAAATGTATATACGTACAAAGTTTAATATCGATACGACAATTGGAAGTAGGTTAAAATTGATTTCTAAGATTTGCTTTCATTGTTTGTTAGAAGTGAAGCGAATAAAAGCTTCGTTATAATTGAAATCGTTTTAAAGAATAGAGCTATCTGTTTGGAAAGCATGTAACGGATTTTAATGGACACTTCTTCTTTCCCTTTTCCCACAAGGTCAGGTCACTATCATATTGATATTTTATACATAAAGTTTCTTTTTACCTAAACTTTTATATAATACTAGCTTCTGCCAGCGGCTTCGATTGCGTTCATTTCCATTCTTACGTTATACGTTCATATCCATAGAAAACCATGGTTATTTTTTTTAATATAAACATTTTCGCATCATGTAGACGTATCCTCATGTACATAGAAGAACTTGTCATTGAAATAGCTATTGAATACATCTTGAACAGTACATTCAAGGTAACGCCGAAGCTCACCATACAACATTCATTTGGTCAAGATAAAACTACCGAATGCTTATGTGATCCTGGTACATTGGAAATTTTACTAACGTGATCACTCGATATGTTTTATACTGTATCCACTTTAATTTGCTACTTAAGGCTAACAATAAAAACATCTATGCAAAATTTATCTAAAATTAAGCTTTATTTCTTGCTTTAATATGAAAATATCGTGCAATGCTAAAATAAGATATACTTGTTTCTGGGCGCAACTAATAAATATCCAGACTCTCAGCTGTTGGAGTAGAACTCACATACATCTTAATTAACACACTTTGTTATGTACTCAAAATTCTTGTTATCCTGGTAAGTAACTTCCCATAAATAATATAAAATTATAGTAAAATATTTTTACTATAAAAAAACAGACAGAAAAACTGTTTATATTATTACATAATAAGTATTTAGTGGTACATATATCATTATATTTCGACATACGTATATCGTCGATTAATGTATCATGGCCGTGCATGTAGCTAACGAGAGGGCATTTAATTGGTACATTTTAAATTTTACAAGCTAAAAATTACTATTCGGCCCACGCAAATCAATAATTATAGATGATATTGTGTCCGGTTGATCATAAATTATTATCTAAATGCATAACGGAGGTTATATTTTATCTAAAGTACATATAAATTTGCAATTTGCAGGTGTCAGTGTAACTACCTTCTGAACTATTGATGACATTAAAATTATCAAGCTAATAAATATGAAGATAAAAAAGTGATTACATATATATTTTTTTCCACTTTGCAATATTGAAATTACGCCATTATTTTTCGCTCCTATATCGAAAAGACTTGAAATAGTAGGTGGGTAATGTACCTGTGACGTACTAACGCTATACTGACGATGTTCTTTGGCTGCGGTATAGACTAGTAAGTCTTATATGCCCGTCTTACATACAAAAATCGGAGGTTATCATATATGTGTAATCTACATAAACGAACCAACAAAAATAATTTAGTATTTTATTAAAATCTTTTAAAAATATATTATTAATAACCTAAAATTTCACACTTTAAATATTATATTATACATAATTTCGATACGCCATAAAATTATATCCCTTTGTTTTAACAGATAGTTTAAAGCTTAATCCTTAATATATCTTGAAATAAATCAGATTGGGTAAGCTTGAGGGAACAAATCAGTACATACTACCCATAAATATTGATTTAATATGATTTTGATACACAATATAATGAAGCAATAACAAAATTAAATTTACCTTGAATAATATTATAATTGCTCAAAATCAATTTTACCTAATGTTTCCATTAGACGGCGTGCGAGTTTGACCTGATTTCGTTTGTAGGAATATATCAAAACTAGAGACTCGCCCTGACTTCAGACGCGGATTGCTATGAATTTTATAACGAAGTAAATTGACTCGATAACGTTGTAATAGTACAAAACTTAACAATTTTGTCCTTAAAGTATGTAAAAGACAGTGAAAACAGTAACTCAATTGTTGACAAGTTTTGAACCAAAACTGAAGTAAACAAAAATAGGAGACGACTTTTTTATATTTATTTCAAGTATCTGTCAATTTAAGTATATTTTTAAAAGTAGTATATTAAAAAAACTTTTAAAAATTCTCACTGAATGATTTGTAATGAATCAAACAGAATCATAGCAAAACAGTAGTTTTTTATTTAATACCTTTATCAACTTATACGCATTTATTAGAAGAGAAACAACAGCGGAAGAAACCAAATGGTATTTAATTTTATTGGCAGACATTAATTCGATTTTATGGTCCATTTAATTTGGTTTCCGATTTTAGTTATTAAATAATATCGACATTAACTCTTTGTTCGTTTTAAATTTGGCATTATATTACATATAGGTAAGGAACGATATATATTTTTTTTTAATTTTTGACGTGCGTGTTTTTTACATGGCCAGATACAATACAACTTGCAAAGAGGTAGTATAATTTTGTATATATTAAGGCACTAAAAATTAAAATTAAATTTTAGTAGCGTTTATAATAAGCAAATTTTAGTCTTACGGTTACATAAGGTTGATCAAGGCTTTATAGTGTAGTTTCGAATAGGCATTTAGGCCATCAAAGATTATCTTTAGTGGTCGTAATGCCTAGGCATGAATTTCTTACGTAAGCTCTTACGCTAAAATTGTGTTTATCACTGATATTTTCGACTATTTTATTCGATAAATCTATAAATGGATTTTTATTTTTTATAAAAGCCTGAAGCAACTTTGCTTATATGAATGTATGATTGCAAATAGTATAAAACGAAAGCTATTTCGCTGTTGTAGACCACGCAAAAAAGTTCAATATATTTCTCTTTCATATTTTCTTACATAAGTGAATAAAATACATATTCATTAAATTTTTGTTTAAGCAGTAAAATTCGATAATTTATAGAATTGTATGATGAAATATTTTGAACATTTTACGTGAATTTTTCACAAGAATTATCGACAGATAAGCCTCAAGACCATTAACCTATTCTATATAGTACCTGAGTGAATTTCTTAAGTAATGTTAAGTAACATATAAAATAACTTACCATCATAAGAATCCGGTATGTACAAAGGCTTCCCAACCAGCTTTCCCTTCTTCCCTGAGAGTGGTACCGCTTCGACTCGTCTATGCGCTTCCAAGACGCGATATAATAACACAGCCCTATCTTCACCGTCAAGTTTCACTACACGAGGCAATGAGAACTTATCAACGAACTCCTTCAAAGTCATACATTCACTATCGTCCTCAGGCTCTACGGAGCCATTACGTCTGCCCAAGAGGAAATTATCCGCCCACTCCGAAGGTCGTCTATCTAAGTAGTACTCCAAGCGTCGTTCACTGCTTCGCGGTTTGTACCGTGGTGGTCTATCGCGTCGTACTAGTGCCTCGTTTGCTTCAGCTAGCCACCTGGTCACCAACCTTTCTCGTTCTACATCGAGGTAGCGAGGCTTAGATGCATCACAGGCGAAACGGGCAGCGTCGAAGCAATATTGCGGCGGCGGTGGGCGGATGCGCGGTGGGAAGAAGCGGGGTGGGACGTACGGGGGGTGCGGCGCGTAGGCGGGCGGCGTCCTAGGCCCTGAACCCTCGACTGACGCCGTTCGAAACATATTATCAGGCCATGCTACTCGCGCCTGAAACAAAGGATTAAAATTGATTTTAATATAATATTCTTTGGTAGACAAAGTCAAGGCTTACTTGAAGGTAATCGAAATTGCCCTCCTTATTCAATTATGAAATTCCTATTTAAATAATACATTCCAACTTAATAAAAAAAATTCGTAGAGTCCCCTTCTTTAACACGATCATTAATCTCATACGCTATTTATACAAAAAATAAATAATAAACTACTAATATGTTTTTACAGTTTACATCAGTTATATCCTCCTTTTGTATGAATTACACAATTCCATATCACTAAAACTATTTGATTATTACATCATCACATACCCATATCGATTTTTACAAAAAAATACCTGTACCCGTTACCAACAAATAGCAGTTGTTTAATCTAAACGAAAATCAAATCGTTTATAAAAACCGTGTCTGTAAGCTTACTTTGAAACGTCATTTCGATGACTCGACAGAACTTTTTGCCCGATCGTACGATGTAATTATAAATGTGCCAATAACCCTTTAAAGTTATATAATGTGCCTCGATGCTAATGACATTGATTACTAAGAATAGATATATATCGAGACGGGCTAAATTGAATCTTGTATAGCAGAAGTGATATTAATTTGAAATGCTACTAAAATTACGTAGTAAGTAAAATATTTTTTTATTGAACACGTTTTGCACACATTTTATTACAATTCAGAAGTGAAAAGATTTTTAAAAACGCTTCTCGACTGAGACTTTGAACATATGGAAGGTTAAATTAAAGGCATTAAAAAATTAATTTCTTTCACAACACATTCTAAATGGCCGGAACAGAAGATTAAATATAAGTATTAGCTAACTTGACTGACTTCAGCGTAAGATCTTTTTTAAGGTATGATATCCCACCTACATATATGATGGATCTATAAAATATTACGTCTGCCGTACGTAAAGCCGTAAAAAATATATTAAAAGAAGTCTAGGTTCAGAAATTAATAATACAATGTATTTAAAGTGGATTTTTACATAAATTATGTTCAGGGTTGCAAAGATTTTCCTAACCTATAAAAATGTTGTATGTTAAATATTCCACGCGCGTTCTACTCTACATAATGACAAGAAAACAATTTATTCACAACCTGCGCATGAGTCATGAGTTGACATTGAAATCAGTATTAGTTTTTTTATTTAGAATACACAATAGATCATAGAGCGCGACTTATTTAAATGGACCAGGTTTTCATAAGTGTTATAATTTAATAGATATCAGCTGTTTTAGTATAACTTCTTAATCAATCTCACAAATAAATCTGTTATACGATAGAGAATTCGTAAAAATTGCATTATTAAAAACCGTAATTATTAAATAAAATTCCAATTATATTTGTATTGACTCTAACCTACTGTTTTTAGAATGAGAGACTGTGAGCAACGTAAGCGCTCTATAGATTTTCTATAATTTGAATTTTTTGCCATGTATTACTTATTATACATGTACGATTTAACTACATAATAATGGGTCGAGTTGATCGAAACACAGATCATTCTTATTTGTCCGCCTTCGGGTGATTTTTAATGTTTTTTGTTTTATGTCCTATAATTTGAAGGAATTAAAACGAGTATCGAGGTTGAGCCCGAGTGACATCATTAGTCTTTTTCTAGTAGGCCTCCATCAGCTGGAGCTTTGCCATTGATTATCCATTGCCAGTAGCCTTGTATAGGGTTGCTACTTGAAATAAAAAAATCTTATCAATTTTTTCGTTTCTAAACTTTAGTTAATATTACTGATAAAATTTTATTTTATTAGTCACCTAAATGAGGGAAGAGCCTCTTCATATAACTAGTTATGATTTTTTGTATCATATAATTAAAATAAATATAGATTATATTTTTTCAATTACAAATAAAATATTATATTTAAAAATATAACAACTAAATAATATTCAATTTTTATTATTTTAAGACATTATACAAATAACTTAATATTGTTGTTTAAACAAAATCTTAAAAACTGTTTTAAAAATATAACAAATTTGTAAAAGTGAAATTTAAAACACGCCTAAAATTTGCGTCCGTTACCTCGTAATAAAATAATCTAACAAAATAACTTATGTAAAATTACCACATTAAAAGATAAGACTAAAAAGTTTACAAAACATAAAATTAACTTTTATCCCACTCACATTCAACTCGCCAGCTTGAGTAATTACTCAGCCCTATTATTAAGCAGTTGACTATAAATTGTATTTTGTTCACTACCTACTAATACTCGGAGCTTTTATAAGCTTTCGTGTTAAATAATTCTGTATCCAATACACTGTGTATTGAATACAGAATTATTTATTTAATGTAATGAGACACATAGTATATATAATTACACATTTTCACAAATAATTTATAAATATTTGGGCACTAATCGAAGTATAAATGTTTTCTTATATCTTAAATATTAAACAAGACTTTAAACTACAAATACAAAATTACAATTTTAATCGAAAATGGAATCCTATTACAAAAGATCTTTCCAATTTATTTCATTTACCATCATTTAATTTTGACTATCCCAAATCTTGTAATGCAATTTTATACCTGTGCACAATATTCTTATAATTCCTAATAAAAGGGTTTCAATGCTTTCTTTTCACATATTAAAATATACATTAATACGATCCTGGTTATTTAATGCAGCATAAATTGTAACACCAACGAACCCACCAAAATATTTTAATATTTCTAACCACACCAAATGACTAAGTTTTTGTGGTATGTCTGCAGATTCGGAAATTCTATCGATTGAAATTCAACGATATTTATCGAGACTTTTTCCTTTAGATTCTTTTGTGATTATGTCAGTTAGACATTGCTTCTATTACCAAACTTTGAATTAATGATGCCTTTTTTGTTGTGGTTGTCTATTATGTAATTTATTTTAAGAATTGAGATATATAATTTGAAAGAATTGATTGATATTATGTTCTGTTATGTAGTGGCCTTATTTCATCCTTAAAAATTAATTAAAATTGTCCTAATAAGTCAAGCCTTGACTTCGAAAGGGGATTAATGTTGTTTGCCCTAATGGCTTTCACAACTAATTGGATGATTTGGGCGCCCGCGATAGCAGTCGCAATAGTTTCTGTGGCTAGACCAAGAGCGCTCCTTGCATAAACATTGTAACTATAGATAAAATGTTTCAAATCAGTGGAATAAATTCAACAAGCCAAAATCAGCACTTCCATAAAGTATAAAATAAAATTCAGGGAATCAAATTCAACCAACTTCTTTTTGTTATACCGAAATGGATGTTAACAAACACGTAGAACCTATGGTAATACCTCAACCTGGCATTTTGGATATGATAGACTATAAATCAAGTTATTTTTTAACTTCTTACATCATAGTATATAAGATTAGATGTAGTATATAAGATAAACGATACAAAATCCCTTATAATCATGATACATTCTAAATATAAATCACGAGCGAGTCGATTCATCATTCCGACGACATCGATTAGCCCTATCATTTATCGTATTTAAATATCGATTTACAATCGAACCAATTACGGGTTGGCTGATGTCATTGCGAAGGACGTAAGCTCCTTAAGATAAGTCCGATAAGGAATAAAATATTATTTGATAAGACTATACCAAAAAACAGAGTAATAGCAACATTAATATGAAGAAAAAATAAAACTTTTCGCCATATGCGGAAAATGGTAATAATTAGATGAAGATTCATATCCAAAAAATCTTCCACTAATAAAATGAGTTCAATTAAAATTTCGGCCAAGACATGGATTATACCTTTCTGACCTACCTAGCTCTTAAATCCAATTAGTATTGTTAAAAATATAAAAAAAAAAAGTTTATTTTTAGTAATGTTTGTGTTAAACTTAGAAACTATCATTTTCTTTTTATATCATGTATAAAACAATAGATGTATTTAAAAATTCATTTGAATATAAACTATACCAATTTCAAATAGTATCTTAATTTGAGTTTGAGACTGAAGTTCAAGAGACATATATTTCTCTGAAACAACCTATGTAATGATTATTATTAAAAAACTATGTGACAGTGCTTCTTAAAGAGTTCATTAGTCCAAACGGTCGGACGACCTTGTAGCATTGTATCGCTGTCAAAACCCAGCAACAAACAATGGCGCGTGGGATGTAGAAATACTGTATCTTGCTGGGTGTCTAATTATGAAATTTATTATGACATATATTACGTTGTAGCATTTTCGCAAGTTATGGCAATATCTGCAATCTCACAAACATCAATTTGTGTTATATATACATTTAATTAGGGACGTTTAAGTATAACTTTGGAATATTCTTCACTATACAAAAAACGTAAATTTTTGTTGACTGCAACGATAAATAAATTTTCTTTTTCTTTCTACTACCTACTTAAATAAAAAATAAAAAGTAATAAACATATATGAATGTTGTTCTCTAATTTGTGCGTGATCTGGGGGAATAGGTATTTATACTTATATAAATAAGTAGAAGTATGTATTTATTTTGAACTCCATATTTATCTCCTAAGTTCATGTTATAAGATTGCTTACGATAAAATTCTTGTTGGACGAGATCAACATTCTACTTAGAATTGTATTTAATCTCGACTATTTTTAGTGTCTATAAATTTTATATTTTTGTATATGAAGAGAATTCTCTGAAAATGGTCTATTATTGAGGTTATGAAGCAACAAAGCCGTTTCAGCCTACGCGACATTTAGTCTACGACTTACCAGTAATACATCTTTTACCTCCCCAATACGGAGATAAAAGAAATCCATAAAAAATTTTATCACAGATTATCAACACCAAAAAAGTTATTTATGATTAATTATGTCTAAAATTATAAGCTAAAACAAAGATATAGAATAAAAATATTGTAACAAACTCGACAACATCAAAAGCTACTTAACGTTGCAAAAGTATTATATACTGTGTTTTAATAAAATAACAAATAGATTTCTATTTTGAAATTAGAAATCTAAAAACAGAAACTTTATATGATCATAATTATGCCAAAGGATGCCAATAATTAGCACTGCAAATAATCATGCGTAGCGTGATAATGTGCGCGCTAACTTGACTATGGCATAATCACATAGAGTACGCTAGATTTTTTTTAATGAAATACCCACCTTAGAGATTCTATTAGTATTTAAATTTCGTAATGTTGACTGGTTCACTACTAAGATATTGACCACACACTTCGTACCAATTATTCAAAAAACGAAGTTCTAAATATTTCATTAGATAAAGATATTTATGTCTGATTTACAGAATTTTTTTACTGACAAGTAGCCCTGTATATCGTGTAGCTCCGTCTAGCTTAAGTAATTTATGTTGTTCATCCGAAATGCTTAATTCATGACAATTTAAAAATAACATAACTACTAATTAAAAAGGAACATATACAAGCTGTATTTTAGAATATTATTTAAATTTCAAAGTACAACTGTAAACCAAAATATACATTTGGCCTACCATTTATTCTTACACCATGTATATGTATACTTCAATAAACAAACATAGTATAAAAAGAGTTATTCAATTTATAGCGGCAAGTTTATAAGCTATGCAACGAGTGTCATCGCTGACGAATATGGCCGGTGGAGGCTTGGGAGCGAATTTGTATGGTACAAGTATCTAATTTAATATATATAACATATATACATTAAATTAAACGTGAAAGTTAATATGTCT
>JAOSYY010000009.1:13467067-13485627 GCA_025727935.1 Hebomoia glaucippe
ATAAATTTTGTTATGCAAAAGTATACTGAATTACTCCTACGGCATTAGCTGTGATAGTAGTCAGACGCTTTGTAGGGCTGATCTTCAAAATAATCTTAATGAGAATTATATGTTGACAGATTTAGCATCAAACTAACAGTTATAAAAATTTTAATCATTACAATTGGGTATCTTTTAGTCTAAGCTTAGTTAAATAGATAAATATTTAACTGTCATAATAATTATAATATAGTTTTTAGTACGGTATAGCATTTAGTCGCACACGCATTAAAATATATTATAGAAATCAAAAAACTGCTATTCAATTTGTTTTAAACACATTTTAAGTTGTTGACAACTATTTAAGGTTTTAACCAATATATTTCTAACACCTGGAAATCAGCATCTGCGTTTGATCATAATTTTATTAATGTGACAAGGATAACTTCTAGGGCCAAACAGATGTTTTGAACACCGCACGTGTGCCAAAAGCTTAAATTTCGAACAATAGTTTCAATCTGTCGAAAGGCAGCTGATGCAAACCTTTTTTTAGCAAAACTCTTTTGTTAAATTCACAATGCTTATGCAGTTCCATTGGGTTCAAAGATTCTTTCCCAATAAGTCTCTGATATAAATAAATATATGTTATACAATAAAAAACCGTGTACCTACAGTTTGAGTAAGAAATATAGCATAAACAATTTTAACAATGAATAATCTCTGAACGTAATAGCTTACCTCACTATGGCATATATCGGGTTGCCAGTTAATAATAAAATTAATCAGTTCAAATGAATCTTAATATGATCATGAGCACAGTTCAGACCCGTTACGGACAGTTAGTCAATTAAATGCATCCTGTAATAAACGCCTGCAACGTGGGAAGACGTTTTATTCATCTCCGCTATCCTGGATATTATCGTAATCACTTAATATTGAAAGCAAAGCCTCAAGGACGTTACAGAACAGATAATAGTCAATCTATTATCTAATGTATACCAATATTATAATGATTACATTGTAAGTCTGTATGGGGTTATCGCCGGAACTAATGATCCGTTCCTGAGCTTTTACTTAGTTTCTTTATCCTATGGCGTCTAAACAGTCTGTTGTGATTTAATTGTGAAAAAATGTGATTTAAAACTAAAATAGCCAGTAGGTGTGAAGCCAAGCCAAAAAAAATATATAAAAATTAGCGTGAATGCCTTGGTTTTTAATGCTACCAACTTAAATAATTATACGGTATTCTTAATATATAAAAGTAATTCCGAAGAGTTTCTAGACGTAGTACGAGTGACGCCCGCCCGGGGCGGGCCTGCATTCTTAGCTATCACAAAACGTACATAATATCGTTTTTGCTCGCAACATGATGAGATAAGTGAATAATTTTGCAGAGTAATCTTCTTATCGTACACGGTTTATTGCTGACATCGCTTCGTTCCAAGTTAAAAAAAAACATATTGCAATACACATATGATTTTTTGCTGTATTGTAATTATTTCATAATTTAATATTGCTTTGAAAATGATAGAGTTACCATTCATAAACAAAGCTAGTCCAATAAAGTAATTTTATATTTTCTCAGTTTACATAAATTAACATGGTAAATATTGTCGATAGAAAAAGAAAGACAGATTAAACACAATATGAATAACATAAACAAAATAATTATCACTCATGGCAATTAAAATGACAATGTCATTTAATATAGACTAAACGAATTTTCAATTACAGCAAAACTAAAAATTAATCGTTTCTTATTTGTATATATTTTATTATCTGCTTGTACAAGTCAGCAGCTAGTTGCTTGTTTAATTAAAACCAAAGAGATATAGATCAAAATAGAGTGGAGAGGTTTCATATGTTTAAAACACGCAAACACGCAACACAGCTTTGTCGGGATTTATTAACTTGCACAGGGCAACACTAGATCAAATTGAGCCATAAAAAATATTAATTGATTTTATTCACTCTTTCATTTCGTATTTATTAATGTGCTATGATGAACATATATTTAAATGTTATTGCTGGAAATACATACGAATAAAACAATTTAATCAATATTTTGTTCAGTCAACGTTTATAAGTTTGAAGTAGAAATAAGAGAAAAAGAGCTGATGTGAAAAGCTGTAAACATTTAATTCTTTATATACCTTAAAATAAACTCGTAAGTACCTTTTAAGAAACAACTGATAGATAATATTATATAACAAATAAAGTATTTCAAATCTATATCTTCTATAATATGGTAGAATGTGAGCAAGAAATAATTCTATGTGTGTTGTACCGTTTTGTTACAGGGGAAAAATAGGTCAGCGTCTGTGTCGAATATATTAATTTTCAAAATCCTCTTTTCCTGGGTTTCGAACCCGAATGAAGTTTAGAAGTAATAAACACACATACTATCAAGTTATAGAAACTACCAAAGTTATAGATATGTGAAAAAAAAGGTATAGTTCGTCGATCCACTACATGTTGCTTGTAAAAAGTCGATTCCAATTTGCATAATCTCGTTCAATTGATTTAACAAGTTTACGAGTTAAAAAAAGAAACAATATTTGCATATAAAAAGCTTGATCTATGAATTGTTAATCGTAATACATGCAAATAATATTGCTGCTTTGATTTAACTTCTACGAATGGTTATTTTTACTTTATTTTATTGGCAATATATATTAATAGTTTATTAATTATTTTCATACGTTTCGTCCTCTTCGAAAGATTAAATTATTATTTATATCATTCCATAATTTAATGCGAATTTCTTCAATAGATGTTGGATTACACGTTTCAATAAAATGTCACATTTACCTATACACGGTTAATAAACTTCGACATCTTTCGCCCATAATGCAAGTTGGTACACCTAAGTTATTATATTATATATATTTTCACTAGATGGCACTACACGATCTACGATATAAAGTAATTCTGGTTGTAATGCGGCTTAAATCGCGGGGCACGGTTTGTGTAACGTGGAGACCTAGGTGTAAGTAAGTTATACTTATTGTGTTATGAACGGAGGGAGTCTAAATCTACTTTACCTCTTGATTTCATCATCATATCAGCTCTAAGGTGGCGACTTATAATATTCTTTCTGAACAACAAATAAATGCAACGTCTTATGTCTTATGTATTTAGCGGAAGTTTTAGTGAAATTGTTTGTTATATAATTGTGTTAAGGCTTTTACCAACAACTCACAATAGCACAATGAACAATCCTCTTACATAAAAATGATAAATATAGAAGGACCTATAGATCCGATCTATAAAATGAAGTAACGTTATGGCGGATGCGCTTGCGCATCTTCCTGTAACATTAACGCATTTCGGCGGCCTCAGCGGCTTCCTCTGAAACCGGCTTGGATCTAGGCCGAAACGGTTTTTATTTATTGCGTCATTATGATACAGTTAATTATTATTAATGTGTGAAGTCTGGATCTATTGGATATTTATATGATCGGATTTATTTTTTGAACATATGCAGGTACAATAAAGTATATATCTAGCATAATTATGTAAAATTATTATTAGCCGAGTAATGGTAGTAATTTGACATCCAGGCAAATAAGGTTTCCAACCTCTATTATATGCAAAAGGACTAGACTACATAGGTACATATATAATATTATCGAACTGAAAGGCCCATTTATGCTTTATGTCACTATCGTTTTGTTAGTTCTGGAGGTTAGCCTGAATTAATAGCAATACTACTAGTAGAACTCTTCTCGGGTGTGATTATTTATCGTCGAACTGCAGGATAGATTCGTTTTAAACACGACAAGAATATTTTATAAAGTAATGTCCAATAAATCCGGTTCAACAGAAATAAAGGTGTGCTATATTGGACCAATTAATAAGAATTATCAGATACGACATTCCTTTAAAGTTACTCTCAAGAATAAACAATCAATTCGGAAAAAATCTAGGGAAGGTCAAAGAAATACTTCATTCATGACGGAAATAAAACCTCTTTTTTATTCACCTATATGTCAATATTACCGGAAGCTGCCAATATAGCGCGAATTACTCATACTTCAATAAAATAACACTTATATGAATAGTATCGAGCTGTTCGGCGTCGACGTACGCCGGTGGGAGACGACGCGATTTTATACACTAGGATTACGGGGTTCTTTCGTGCGCCGCGTCTTCGCTACCCCGCTTGGGCTCAAGTTTCGTATTTCTCGGGGTATGAGGATTTGTTCTCCGGATGCGCGATTGGCGAGGCTCACGGCGCGGGTGGAGGGTCCCGTAGGCCGGTACCGAAGATGGGGAGTGGGAGGCAGAAATCAGTTGACTGTTCTCTTTCCCCGTTTAGGTACGAAGTATTGGGGCTTAAGCAGAATCTCAAACAGCCGGCGCATTGCACAACCCCGCTGCGTGGTACGGAAGTGTATATCCACCTAGCTAAAAAAAGTCCTCTAATAGATTGTCAGACTGCTACATTCCTGAATTATATTTCCAAATATATATTCAAACTTTTGTATCAGGTTTGAGTCAAGGATATATACGTAAAAAATAAAAAAAAATCTTCTAACCAAAACACAGTGAAGAAGTTCACTGTCCCCGCAAAAAGCCAAAGCTGTTACATAAATAATTTCTATTACGACATCGTATGAATATTTAAATATTAAAAAAACAAAACAACATAATAATATAATATACGGTTTGTAGAACACCGGTTTTACGGTTATTGAACTGCAAGTTGACATGTTACAGTCATTACAGAAATAAGTCATTTAATAAGCTATCTATGAGGCAGCGATTAAGTCAATGGAAACGTTTTGTTTAGCAAAGAACATGGAATGATTGTTTCCTTATTTTAAATATTAAAAACAAAAAACAACTAATGTTCTAATAAGTTTAGTTTCTAGCTAATCAACAATATCAAGCTTTGAAAGGCAATTTTAACCGTCTTCTAATTGTATCGAAATGCAATTGTGTATATGCACAAGTACTTTGATTATCACTTACGTGTCTTGAGCTGATCTGATGTTAGGACTAGAAGCAAAAGTGGGTTTCTTTTTTTTTGCATATTACAAGTACTAGAAAACAGTTGTTATCCTTGT
Source organism: Hebomoia glaucippe (assembly GCA_025727935.1). Lineage (NCBI taxonomy): Eukaryota > Metazoa > Arthropoda > Insecta > Lepidoptera > Pieridae > Hebomoia > Hebomoia glaucippe. The sequence continues at coordinate 13,472,119 of JAOSYY010000009.1, forward strand.
CTGTCTGTTTCACACGCAAACAACAAACAAACACGCAACGCTTTTGATATAATTTTCACGATGATTAAAGCGAACAATATATATGTACAGAAACTTTTGTATACATAGTAATATTAAATATGTAACAATCAAACTATCGCTAAATATAAAAAACAACATTATTTAAAGTGCCCAGGACCATATTCTAAGATCTTAAGTTTCAAACTAGTTATCAAAATTGTCAAACCGTTGTCTATAACTTTTTGTCATTTCTGACAGTACTTAAGTACAGATTGCATTTTTAATCATGTCTACAAGAAAAAGAATAAGTAACGTATATAAAGAATAAGTAAATATATAGTAAGTTTTTTATTAAATTTCAGACGTACAAAGCTGGTAGTGATAATTAGTTAATAACTTAAAAACAATTACATCGTATTATATATAGTGTATTCTTATTTAAATTGATGAAGATATATCAAGATTTAAACTTCTGTTCTTGCTCATGACAGATCACATTTGCTCTTGTCAGAGAGACGTATCGTTAAACCAGAAAATTAACTCTAGTAATGATTTTAATTCCAACTGCCACTTAAACTACTAGAAGGAGAACAAAATAATGATTTGACGTGATGTACCATAGATTTTAATTTAGCGTTTCTTCGGTTTTAATCCCGGCTCGAAGAACCAACTGCGCTGTTCAAATATACTTTGCTAAATTTCAAATTCTTTGAAATAAATAGGACTAAATTTGATGATAAATTGTGCAAAAAGCCAGAAAATTTATAAACATATTTGAAAAATACAAACAATAACAACACAATGTCTTCAAATACAAGCACACCAAACAAATATGTATAGATTTATAAAATTTAAAAAGATAGGACTCTGTAAGTTAAATAATATTTAAAGACAATAGAATTTAACCGGCCATGTAGCAATTTTCAAACGTGCGTCATTTAGAACCTGCCAAAATCTACAAGTGACCAAACTAGTTCTACCTAACAATTACATTATGAAAGGCGTGCGCCCAGTAATGGTCAGGACAGGTATGTTTATTGCGTCTACCAACTATTATATAAAATGGATTATATTAATACAGTGTTTGCAAGGAATACCTAATTACACGTTTTATGAAACGATACAAACATCTGCATTTCTTAAATTTAATTTCGGCTCCTCTAGTGGAATACGGGACAAAGATTCCTGTGTCTGTTTCACGGATTATTTTTCTTAGGAGGAGGAGGAGGTGATCTTCCATACCAGCTATTTTAAAATATTTCCTGGAGATAGGGTTCAATTTACAATGAACAATTTTGTTCATGTTTTTTTTTTATCTTCACCAAAATGGGTGCATGTATTCATAATTTCAAGTTGTATATAGTACATGTGTTGGAAACAAGGAATAATTTTGACAAGCTCTTGGTACAACGGTAAGTTCAAACAAGTTCTGTTGAAAAAAAATTTCCCGTCCGTTCTAACAGTTTTCCGTTGACAAGTTGTTAGCAGCAAGAGCCTTTTTATAAAAACGTCTCGTTATTTAGAAATTTCAAAACATACTCCTAAACTTTGTTATTCCTTCCACGTGTCTTTGTTTTTATAAATTCAAATCGAAATAAAACAAAATATATAGACAATGCATTATTAAATAATTAACGATGTGCTGAGGTATACTATCAAGTAAACCTCATTAACGCCTGTCATATAAATACAAATAATTATTCAGTCTATACATAAAAGTAAATATTTATTACGCACGTAATCGATTGAATTCCCACGCCATAGTAAATCTTAAAAACCAGTGAACCGCGACACACGCGATCGTATGACATAACATCGCATATCTAACTATTGAGGTGTTTGTTTCTTTCAACTCATATCTATTTGGTAAATCTAGTTTTTAACACTTTTTTGCTATCTTGAAAGGAAATTTTAACCTACTTTTAATTTTAATAAAACTTATTTCTGACGCGTCTAGCGGAAGAACACTTTCCGCTGAAAGTGATGGTTCACGGGTTCAATTCCCGACTGAGATAACAATTTTTATTCTTTAAACATTATTCGTCTATCTTTTAAAATTCTTAGTATTACATTGGTGCGCGGAATTTTGTTATAATAAAATTTCATCTGGGTTGCATAGCACCGTTCATACATGTAAACGTCGTAAAATACGCGTTCAAATTCAGGCTATGAATTTCCAAACGCACGAAATAATAACATAGATGTCGACGGCATATCATTGAATGAGTAATGATATTATGTGACTGAAGTATTTCCTTCCATCAAGTGAACCTCACCTTGTTTATCAGTAACTAATAGAAAAATATATTATGATAATCGTTCCTTCTTGGTACTGATCTGATGATGGAGCCAAAATTAACATATATTCATAATTTTATTGTGTCAAATTATTGAGATAATTTCAAAATTCGACAATGACATCTTTTATTCCAGTAAGTGAATCAATTCTTACACGCATATTTTGATTTTTCCATTTGTGACTTATCATTTCAGAATATAAAAATTCAAATGAATTATGACTTATTTATATAAAAATGATTTTTTTTCAAAACGAAATTGTACATTGTTTGATTTACATATTTTATGTATCCACAGATTATATTATGGGTATATAGAAAGAACTTCAGTTTGCTATCCAAATATTTGGCGGGATTTCTAAATGCATTAAAAGCCAATGGAATCCTGTCCAGCGTGTTAGAAGGAGAGGGCGGCTTTCAAGAATTTATTTTTAAAAATAATAGTTAAAATTAATTGCCAGTACTGTTATCTGTAATCGTGGATAACTTTTAGTTAGACCTCACTGGCCACACATAAGAACCAAGTTAATAAAAAAAAATCTTAATGTTATTGGAATTAATGCAATAACTATAATGTTTATCGTGTCTAATAAATACACAATTGTTTATAATATAGGCATTTTATTATGATAAAATGGAAAATTAAAATAAACTGTAATGTTTTATGATTCCCTTTAAAATATTTTTAATTTTCGTTTTATTTCATATGCAAAGTTACGCAATAGTTATGGATTACAATTAAAATTTTAGAAGAATAAAATAATTTTTTTCCTATGCCCGAGACCTACTTCTTCTTATTTATCCAAGTCTGTAATTAAACTATAATTTAATTACTGTTTTATGTTATAAGGTTGTAGACTCAAACAATGAATAAACAAGACAAGGATTTGAAATTGACTAAACTAAAACCTTTACATAAGTAATAATGTCGCAAATTGTCGGTAAGAATGCCTAGGTTAATGCAGCCCCGTTCTACGTTCACATTTCCATAACCATACCATCGGAACTACAAGGTCAAAGAGATTTACCTAAAAAGATTTCGAAAACATTCAAAACACTCCAAAATCCAATTACACAACAACTAACATAAACTGCATGTTATATTATGGTGGAAAGAACTAAACCTTTCAAACATCTAGTCAAATGCTATTACAAAAGTTATCAAATCGTACGTTTAACTCACCCAAAGAAATAATGAAATCCACTCACTTAAACATCCATTATCACTAATATAAAAAAATGATCACGTTGATTTCAGTTTGAGCACAATTTAGAAACACGAATATATATTATTTCGTTACACGTAAGAACTGAACGCCCGCACCCCGCGATGTCTTGCGCATAACTGAGGTCCGACTTGAATATCTTGAGTGTCAGAAACTTGCACGGTAAGTTGTGCTCGCGCACCCAACGGATGGTCCGGTTTCAACTTCGCCTTTTGTCATAGGAATGACTTTACGAAAATTATGTAAGACAAACCATGAGTTTGGAAACTCATATGATTGCCCTTTATCCCATTTTACACTGTCTACATTGAACACTATGCTAATCATTTTTAATTTTACAAATGCGAATAAGAACGTGTAGAGATTACATACATAAGTTTATTTGCAACACTTCTACACCTAATTCGCTGAACTGAATTTAATGAATTTTGATATTCACTTTTTACAGCTCAAAAGAGCTATCGTGTATAAGAACCAGTCTAACAATAATCACAAGTAAATTAAAACTGGCTTTTAAGATTTTATAAAAAAATCACAAACGGTTTAATGTATACGTTGGAAAGAAAGGCGTATTAAAAAGAATAATATTTATTTTAAAATTATTAACTGTAATTCCTGCAAAAATATTAACTTCATAAATATTCAAATACATAAATTAAATTATCTCATTTAATATCTCACTGACGCTTTCGGGTACCTACCTACTGATAAGTAATATTGAACAATGATATTTCTTATAATAATTTTCAAAATGTGTTATGCATTGTTAATTACTATCGTTGTAAATAAAATTGAGTTAACTATGAATATTTATATGCTATAATTATTACTGGCGAAATAATTACAACATCTATCAAGGGCGTGCTTATAATAATTACTTTTCATTGTAATATTTTAGGTTATATTTCCATTATTTGGAACTTTATAGATAAATATTAAGAGCACCATTGAAGTAAGTAGAATCAACTTAATTTTTTTGTCAAAAATTGGACATACTTTAATATTTTATAACTTACGTAACATTAAATATAAAGTAATCTCCACCTGTTCATCATTTATATAAAGAAAATTGAAATATCTATTTATACTATCAAAATAATTGTACAAAATTTTCTAAAATTTTTGTTCTAGCTATAAGCGAAATGGCTGGACCGTTTTTGAGAAGACGTCCACTGGTAGGTAGCGAATTTTACAAGACATAACTTAAGCTACTTTTATTTTATCATAATTATATACAAATAAATTGAACGCTAATGAAAGTTCGGGACATTGCTAGGCAAAATAAAATATTACTTTATTTGTATTTAATAATATTTGAAATACAAACTGAAATGCTAGTTATGAGTAATGCAGTTAAACAATCAAACGACAGCAACTAATATTCAAATGAATTTCAAATCGTTAATGTACAGGGTGATAAAATAAAACATAAGAGAATAATTATTAAAAATGTTATGAATCATATAAAGACATAAGACTGGATATTAGTCCATTAATTATGTTCAGCCTATCGAAATTCCTTCTTTTTATGAATACAAAATTGCAAACATTTCATTCTTATCGTGTGATAAAGCAACATATTGATAAGATAAAGCTCAAAATGGAGACTTTTTCATTTTAAGTCGCTTAAATTTCCGGTTCAGATAAACTTTTTACTTGTTTTTTTTTTGATTTCAGATATATCTCCCGTTGGTTTAAGCTTCAAAAATTACCAGACTCACTATAAGCATTAGAAAATATTATAATTTATTAGATTAGGTAGTTATCGAGCCCACAAAAATTCTGATTAGCGTAAGATATGTAGCAATAGGCCCCTTAAAAACTATTTTTTGTTGTCACTTGAAGTTTTCACACATAATATTGAATATCATCTACAGAGCCTGCATTTCCACCGTACCATTCATATACATTTGTAAAGCACGGAATAACAACTTTGTGTTGTTATTGCATGCTTTACAACCTGTATACAACTTCGACGCCTCAGTAATATAAATCAAGGAGAAAATTATGATAATTGCAAATAGTAAAAGTTTTGCTGATTAACAATTTTATTACCAAGTATTATCGAAGAACCATCCGTTTGCATTGCGTTATATAACTCAATGTTATACAATTATAACGTGTATTCATTGCGTTTGCGTGTTATTAAGTAATTTTAGAGCATATTTGGTTATAGTTTTTAATTACTATCTTATTTAACGAGTTAGGAGATATCCTGTTTACCTTTTCCACTTATGCTATAAGAGCTATATTTCAACCTATTTGAAAATAACAGAATTTCCTGGTCTAGATTAACATAGGCACGTTACTGTGAATATATAAAATATTATCGATTCTTTTACGAAGGGCCTATTTGCAAAAAATATATTTTTTTTTATATATATTAAAATCACAAATTTGTTAGCTTGTACTTTAGTTTCTTCCTTGGTAAATATTCCAATGTACTCTGCTTTCATACCTTTTGCTACTAAGGTGTGTGAAAAGCGGGGAAAGTTATGTCGCATTGACAAGCAATGACATTATAATCTTCATTAACCACAGGCTGCGGTTGATACTGCGCGTGCGCATGCTTTAATGTGAAACTTTAGACATAGAAAGTTCAACAAAGGCACAGTGTATATTGAGTAATACATATATCAAAGGTGAAGTTGGAGGTATTTAAAACGAATTTAAGAAATGGTGTCAATGTATTTTTCTATATTTAGTAGATAATCTATAGTTTATCATCCTTTGTATAGAGAAGCCACGGATACCTATGCTTAATATAATAAGGTTTAAACAATAAAAAAACTTACATTTTTTCTTGATCGTTTGCTCGTTTTATAGCCAAAAGACAATGAGGGCTTACAAAAATTAATAAGACAAATCCGATAAGTACTTTTAAATTTATATGTAGTCTATAAAATAAGTGACTATAATATAACATTGAATCTGTACCAACTGAAAATATGCTTATGAAAAAATTTCCCATGATTTTTTATGTCTGTGGAGCATGAATATCTATGTGAAGCGCCACCTAGAACTAATTTATAAAAACAGTAGGTTCCGAAGTTTTATATTTGTTCTAGATAAATTCAATTTTTTATTAAGGAGTTAGCGGTTTTTATTTTACACACAAAGTTCTTGCTTTCTATTTTAAAATTTCTTCTAATAAATTAACTCTTTTTTATGTTATAGGGGGCAAACGTGTATACGGCAAGTGATTACTCGTTCCGTAAAAGAAACCAAAATAGTCTAATACATTTATTACAAATAAATGAACACAGTCCACATTTAAACATCTACATAAGTAACAGTTATAATGATATTATATAGCCATTTACCTAATGTTATATGCATGGCGATGGCAAATGACCTAGTGGTATGAACTGTGGCTTGAAGTCGCGGTCTACACTTACAACCATCTTCATGCATTCATTACATCTTTTTTCAACTTCCGAAGGTATGGCGATCCCTTCCTTAGCAAACCAAATAGATATGCACATTTTAATAACTGATATGTTTCGTGCCAATTAATGTCAACGCACTGATTTAAAACAAGTAGAATCTGTTTTAAATTTTGAGTTTACGAAGCGGTAATACATTGAGTATATAAGAACTGCAGATAGTCATTTCAGTTTGTACAATTTTTTATATTAAAGATCTTGGCAACTCGTAATATATAGATTAAATCATTAAATACAATAATGATATTTACAATGATAACATGATATATTTATACTCACATAGAGCTTTTGTAAGTACTTATTTTCTTCAAGATTATACAATTATACTTGCATAAATATTAATATTTTTAAGTTTTTTTTTTTACTTTACCCGAACCAAGCATAAGTTAAAAGCGCTATATTAAAAAGCACTTACTATATAGTCCAGTCAAGTAAACCCGGAAAATAGGAATATACTTGAAAAAATTCCCAAGTTAATCATTTATAGCCACGTTACAGATACCTTCATTACGAAATTCTGAACAGTCCTCATCCATTCTAAGTGCACATCAAAGTATACAGGGGGAAAACGCTGCTTGGGAATTTAAGCAAGTGTGTGTCTACTTCGATCGAACTATTTAGAAATAGATTGAATCTATTTTAATTTCTAGGATACTAACTAGGTAGACTAAAAGTTAACCTAAATGGCGCTACAGATAATGGTAAGCCATATTTATGAATTTGACTACGTCATTAACTTATTATATCCGTTATAATTAGGTACAATCATTATATAAGAAATTCTAATATAAGTCTATAATCAAGGTTTAATAATTACAATATTAATTCACGATATTTTTCTTTGGCGATTATGAAGCATAGTTTTACATAAATTTCGCATAACATTTTTCATCCATTCATCTAACGGAGTATCTTATACTCTCTAATTATAATTACACAAAAACCTATAGAAATCACAATATTAATTATGACAATAATACCTACTAAATAATACTCAATACTGTTTTTTTTTTAATAATAGTAAATACTTTTTGGTAACCATTTTTAAATATTTCAAGCGTCGCACAGATAATACAAAGTTATTGTATAACGTCACAGATCTGTTTAATGTAGCACAAACATTGATAGATTTACGATGATTATTTAATACATATCTACATTATACAAAGTTAAACCTTTTTAAAAAGCTATAAGCGAAGACAATATCAGATAGCGGTTGTATTATGCAATATAATTTTATTATATATGTGAACATGAGTATTTCAAAGTTATTTTTTTACTTTTGTTTGTAGTGCCCTTAACTGCCTTTGTCTTTAAACTCGATACTAGAACAGGATGTGTGTCTATTTAGATTTAGAAGGTACGACGACCAGATATCCATTTGGATTGGGCGAATGTCTATGCAGTTTTATTAAAACATATTATAATGCATAAAAATTTGTTTAGGCGTTTGATGCTTTATCGCTAAGGTTTACGTAAAATTTTCATATTATAGACATTTTAAGTACAATCATCACTTATTATCAAAATTTATATAAATATAACATAATATTAAAAGATTAGCAAAATTTCATATCTGTCGACACGTTATTTTGGAGTAGGCGCTTAGGAAAATTATAATAAATACTTCCCCTTGGCAAGAATATCTCGCTTTTAGCCCTATTAACCACTATAAAATATCTCTTAAAAATACTATAGTGAAAGATATTGAATGTTGAAGCAAAGTCTCACTGAGCTACATAAAAAAAGATTTTATTTAGAACCTTCAAACTGTACGTTTTCTTAGCTTATAATCATTTTAAGTCATAACTTCTTCAAGTGCTACGAACCCGTATATACTATATACTATAGAATACATGGACATAATACACTCTTTAATTTAAAGTCTAACATTTACACAGTGTTATTAATTAAAAATATATTTTTACGTTTATACAATGATACTATGTCTGATATTGAACGATTATTCGTAGCAAAAATAGCTCTCCAACTATAAATCAAATTCAGAGGTATGAAAGTCACTGAATTATTTCGTTATTTATTATAGTGTATATTGTAATAAATTTATAAGCCGGATTATATCCCATAAGCTCTAAATACTACGTCATAAATAATTTAGAATTTTATGATAGATTTTTTTTTATAAAATTAGATATTCAAATTTCGCCTTCATTACTAATTATAGCAACCTGAGATATGCTGTTTATAAAAAAATTAAATAAGCAAAATATTCACGAAAATGTGTTATAAGATTTTCACTTCCACGCCAAAATAACTAATATATTACACAAATTGCGGTGTCTTTTACACAATATTTAGATACCTATAAAATTATTGGGACACAATGTTAGTTTGCGCTAATATCCGCAACTGCTCAACCTTTGTGCAAGTAATTTTCTAAATATGCATTGATACTAAACGATCAGACATAAAAGTTTTTCCCTGACAAGTGACCCTCGACATTGAAGCCATACGGAATCGAGATGTTCTTAAACTCTATCAGATACTGGTATACACACACGATTCGCTTAATACAATCGGGATCAACCGAAAGAAACAGAAGGGTTCACCGCGGTTTCTAAAACAGCTGGTTAAACTTTTCTAAGAAAACCAAACATCAAGCATTTTCAGAGGTTTTTGTGAAATATCCATATACATTTTTTCTAGTGTAAAGTGTACATGAAATCGTAATAGCTTGTATCATATATCCAGAAAATATCTTGTTATTAGACGTATAACCAATGACTCCAAGTGAAGTGTTTGACGGGAGCACCACTCCGTATCGCTTCGTGTTCCGATTCAGGTGATATGCAGCATGCTATGCGCTGAAATAAGAAAGTTTTCATATATATTTACATTTAGTGTTACTGTCCACATTATGTAATATTCAGCACATAACCATATTACATACTTTTTATCAAGTTGTATCTTACGAATTATTAATGATTAATTTAATTAGGAAAAAACAAATTTTAAATATTTAATTTGATGAAACATTTATATTCAGTAAAGTACTAGTTCACAAAAATTCTGTTCTCTTATCCAATTCCTTCCATATTAAAATGACATCTCAATTTTTAACTCTCCAAACTTCAAAGCAACAATTTTAAAAACAAAAATGGCGAAAAAGTATATTAAAAAAAAAGAAATAAAAATAATAGTACTAATTTAGATCTAAAGAAATATTTATATATGTATTGCTTATTTTTGAATTATGTAAGCATTAATGGGAGAAGAGGAATCGAAAGGAGTTTGTCCGGATCGTAGCAAGTGGAAAGCCGTAGCCTTTGCACACCTCTACGGGAAAAAGGAGTGATCATATGTATGTATGTAACTAATTAACTATGTACTTTTTAATTTGTTCTCTTATGACAATCGTTTCGTGTCGTTTTGTGTTGATTTTCTTATAACTGTGAGCTCTGCTCTTAGACAGAGGACAGTTAGTCAAAAATTTTAATTTGTTTAACCGATATAGTATACATGTCGTATATATTATACTACGCTTATCCTACTTATAATATAATATATACATCACTTATATACTAATAGCGACCGTTTTATCAGTCTTAACAAAATTGTATCACATGACGATATAATTCAGTGCAGAGTATTTATTGAACTTGCACAACTTTCAGAAGCGTGTTATAGGATTCGACAAGCGTCATCTATCGCTGAATTTACAGGATCTCATGAATTTCATAAGAATACATTCAGTTTCATTTATAATAGTTAGAAATTAAAATTATTTGAACAACATAGTAATGTTATTTATTTTTTGACGGATAAAGTTAACTTTAATCCTGGACTTTGTCCGCTTTGTTATGATTACATTTATTAAAAGTGGTAATATTTTTGTTTCGAAAGGCATTAATCTCGTTGAACCTAGGTGCTTTGGATTATTTGAGAAAATTTATTATTTTGCTGTAACATCTGGTCTTACCTGACGGCAGTTTCCAGGGGTAGAAAGCAGCTTGTACAGAGCTACGATGGGTATCATGAGTATAGAAGAGCATGCCAACCCCCAGCCGAGAACAACGGCCCACTGTGGGTATGTATAGTGCTGATACTGGAGTGGCTGCTGATATAACAATCCAAATACTACAACACCCTGAAATAAGAAAATATTTCATATTTTAAAAGATTACAGGAATTACTTAAACACCCTCTAGTTTCGCAGGTCTGAACTAAGAGGTAGTCTAAAACGGTTTTGATATTAGGACGTTCGAATATACAGATTACAGATTCCATCAAGACCTATTTTTTATTTGATGACTATGAAACAATCAGAAGCAATGATAAGTTTATTATATTTGCGACGTTCATACATGATTACTGTTTGTAAATTGTGTTCCTAACTATCCCACTTCCCTTATCACTATAAGTTCACCTCTAATGGAAATTCGCATTCTGCGTTAATATAGCAAACACATTATTCACAATACTTACAATGATAAACACTGGGCTTACAAATTTCCAACAAATTCGCCAATACAACCCCGGTCGAAAACCTAGCATTTCCTCAACGTCGTCTGAGAATCGTTTTAATCCTGAAAGTTACAATGTATATATATTTTAATGTGTGTTTATCTTCTAATCCTTAACTAAACCTATAATATATATAGTCTACATTGGTTATAAATATCGTTAAAATTACCATAAAACCAGGACACGGCGACAGCTTCGAAAAGCGCTGAGCAGAGTAGGGAAATGCCCGCTGCGTATGTATCCAGAAGATGAAACATATAAATACCACCCTGAAACAGAATAATAATATATATCTTCGCATTTTCACACCTCAACAGCAAAATTATCATTAAAACTAGCGTTGTAATAGATTAGAATCAAGATAGTTTTTGTCTCAAAAATAAATCTTAAATGTGATAGGGTAGGGAACGTAATTTTGTATAGGGATCTAGATTAACAAGCATTAAGTAAACTATTTCATAATCGATGCTAGACAATAACCGCTGACATATTTGCGATTTTTTTTTTTATATTATAGTAAGTCGTAGTGTCTGACGTCAACAAGACCAAGGATGTTGTAGACACGTTACTGGCCTTTCAGAAGGATGTACGCTCTATTCTGGAAAGTCAATATTTATTATCGACTGTAAATTTTTCATAAAACATCACAGCCTACCTACGAAGTGTCATAAGCGAATTTCAATATGCCTTCCTATTAATATTCGATAATATGTCCAAACAATATGCGAGAAGATTTATAATCAGAAAAAGTCATGGATAAAAGATTTGTAAAATACTAATAAAAGATGATATGATACTGACTGGTGTCACATTGATACAGGCGACACAGAAGGACAGGCATACTACGAGCAGGGTGAAGTGTTCACGTCGAAGCCAAGTAGCGCCAGTAGCGCGCGCAGCATCCAATAGGCCGGTAATCACACATTCTAGACCACCCATCTGTAATCACAATGACAATTTAACCTTCTTATAATTTAAACCTGATGAAGGAGGCAGTCACGATCCCAATGCCCTAACGGGGATGAAGACAAATGTATTTCTGTGTCTCTTTCACTAACCATTTTCTGAGCCAAGTAGATCAGTTCTGTGCCATGTCCAACCGACAGAATATTATTAAGTAGAGTACATTGTAGTACTTGGTTATCCATCTGTTGTTACGAAATCACATAAACGATATAGATAAACTTCAAATAACTTACAAATTTTAAGATTAAGACAGAATTTTGTGTTAGGCGCTTCCGCAGCATTGACTTTCAAGTTTAGCTTATAGACAATCACGGTATAAAAACTTAATAGGTTGGCACGGCTGGCTGTAGCAATCGAAACGATGCAACACTGATTTTCTAATTAATCGTTTAAAAATAATTGCATTCAATTAATATTTAAATTATAATATCTTATGACATGCTATCGTCATCTTACCCCAGAATCCAATCCCAGCATGATCAGCATGAAGAAGAATAGCATTGCCCAAAGACTGGCTCCAGGTAGCGTAGCTACAGCTTCCGGATAAACTTGGAACACCAAACCAGGACCTGTCCACATTTACATTAAAAGATTTAACATTCCCAGTGCTTAGTGTAACTCGCGTTTAAGTTGTGTAGACGAAACCGAAGAAAAAGTAAAGCTTTCGTTTAAAAATTAAAGTCTAGATTGTTATTAACGTACATAAAAGTACGGATCTTAGAATGGAAACATATTTATAAAAGTTTTTTCTGTCTGTATGTCTATTTTTTTCAGCTAATCTCCGAAATGGCTAAACAGATTTTGACGAGATATTTACAGGCAAATAGCCGATGTTATGGCATGTAATATAAGGCTACATTTATTTCATCGTCTTCATTATTTATATATAAAATCAACGTGGATAAAATCGCGCGACATCACTAAGAGCAGATATTATTCCACCTACCTTCAGTAGCTACAGATGATATTGGGACGCCTTGCTTATGCGACATGAAGCCCAAATACGTGAATATTACAAAACCAGAGAAGAATGACGTAAAACAGTTCACAAGTGTCGTTACTAAGCAGTCCCTGAAAATAACGTTATTT
>JAOSYY010000009.1:13491140-13508461 GCA_025727935.1 Hebomoia glaucippe
CGCTATTTGATACGTTTCGTGTCGGCTTCCTCCTCCTTTTCTTTATTTATTCGGTGTTTACAAAGTAAACTTAAAATTTATCCCTGATTTGGATATCACTGCCATAGTGTCTTTACAAATCACTGTTTCCTACTAGTATTTCATTCGATTATCTTTGAATTCGAATTCGGTACTCTTCCATCTATATATAATTTATTACTTTATAGCATAAATGTCGAGGTATGTTTAGTAATGATATTAATAGCGCGAATTCCTATTTCAAAAGGTAAATAATTTAACAATTGCAAAGGAACACCTGATGTAATATAGCTTTCAGACATTTAAACGTAAAGTTGGCTTCACGGCGTTTATCATATGAAATAGTCATCAAGGAAATAGAAAATAACATAGTATATCCGCATAAAATTCAATAAAGATCGATAAAAAACAATGTCAGGGACGCTAATAATTTAATAACATACAATATTATGTTCAGAGACATCAACAATAAGGAAATTTTCTTCCAATTTATCAGAAATAGTTTAAAAGCAACACTAACAACGACCGAGTACTAGAAGTGCACTTGGCTGAAGTTATTGCCTCTTCACAACTCGATTTTATTACCTTCTGTTCGACCTTTATTATTAACTATGTTTTAAACGTGACTTCACTTTGAATTTGTTACAATATTTTAAATGTCTATTTGTAATGTCAGAAGACAATTGAAATATAAAATACATGTGAACATTTAAAAGGATGTCTTTTTGGTATCTCTCTCTGTTTGTTCCCACTTACCTCCGTATTTATCAAAGCGATTTAAATATAATTTTGTTAATAGTTTCTTTTACATTAAGGAAATTGAATTGCGCAGCCAAAGATATAATGATTAATTATATATACTGTGACATTGTGGGATAAGTTTTAAAGATAAAAAGCAGTTTTAGTTGTTCATACTTACCAAGTGCTCTCGGTGTACTACCAGCTGAACAGTAGCCATCATCACGGGCGCTCCGCCCGCCCGGTGTGCCTGTATGTCGCGTCAGCAGCGTCGGACTTGCCCGTTGTTCGTCATACGAAGGTACAGTGTGTGTCACAACTATACCGCTGTTTAGTGACGCCTACACAATTTGTTCACATTAGTATTTATACCTGTCATCATATCTCGAAATTCTACTGAAGCGCTATCTATATTGTTAACAAAAAGTTTTACGATGAGACATTAATTACGCACTCTAAAGCAAATTTTCTGAACTAATAACTGTAAAATAAGTGTAGCAATTTTGTCAGTTACAAATATTCTAACAGAATTTTCAAATTAAATTCTATTTGTCTAGTATATTTCATCTCAATATTTTATTGGTCGTTTAAGACAATAAGATAAATAAAACGTATGTTTCTCTTATATTTGTTTAAGTAGGATGCATATTTAGATTATTGTCATTATGAATGATTTCGTTACCATAGTAGGTACAGTGTTACTGAAGTCTCGTCCGTAAGGCCGTCGAAGGGGCAGCGAGCTTGTCAGGTCTGGTCTATGACAGTTTACGTCCTCATCCTGAGAAGTAAACTTTTTTCCGAATTTGACACATGAAAACTGCTTTCTTGATAACTGCCTTAATTACAATTAAATAGAAAGTAGGAAGAATATATAAGGTTCGTCTGAATGACGAATTCATGATTAGAAGGATTATAAATCGGAACAATACGTCTTTGGAGTTTAATTTTTTAATTTAAATGGTCACATCTTTGCGCAATTATTAAGTTGTGTATGTATAATAAAATATCACTCACAATCAAAACCTCATGCTTGTGTATCGAAGTCTAATTCATAATTTAACTACGTTTAAAGGTAAAATGTAATACAGCCAGTACTCTATCGCAACTTTTAAAGTTCTCACCTGAGTTCCATGAGGCGATGAGCCTCGACGTGAGTCACTGCTCGACGACCTGTTGCTTCCATCTGAAGCAATGCAATATTCAACTCACTACACAAAACAAAACAATGGAATTTTTCTCGATAGACGTCAAGAAAATGTAAACATCAACAAGTTATCACAGCAACACTGTTGTCTGTTATAAGAGGTACAAGTTATTATGGATAAGTTATTCTATCTTCAAATTCAAATAAAATAATTTGTACGTATTTAATTAACATTAATAAAAAAAACCTATTTAACCCGTCATATACCGATTTTCAGACACACGAAATAAAATATCATTATAATATTGACGTCAGACTGCATCATTGTAGTATACATGCAAATCCAAAATTGCTTACCAGAGCAGAAAATCTTTTTTTAGGTTCTCTTTTGTCAACCTAGAGACGTTATTTTTAGACACTATTTCTAATTTCGTTCTCAATATCATCAGCGGCAGTATATACCTTAGGACGTTAAAAAAGAGATTTTTTTATATATCAGCCCAGATACGCTAATTTTAGACACTTTAATTTTGTTCTCAATATCTTCCACGGCAATATCTTAAGGTTTAAAAAAACATGTAATGTATCCTCATGTGTTATTCTTAACTAACAGATAGTTTTTTGCAATTCCTATCCGAATGAATGGTAACTGGTATTATTTATATTTACGACTATTATCACTCAAACTAATGACTACATATAATTCGCGAAATTATCTTTCAACTATTCGTCAATAGTATAATACACGTAAGGTAATCATAAAAGTATGTACTGATAACACTGAAGCTCTCCTCTATTAAATAAAAGAAAATCTATCGACATACTAAAAATAAAAATGAAAAGAACTAATAAGTAGATACATATACGTCAGAATTTTTATAAAAATTACAAATAAAAATGAATCAGTAAAACTAACCCGATTTCATTGAAATGAAATCAATGCAATTGTTTACTTCACTTCGAACGATAGAGCAATTTTCTATGGACTTAAAAGATTTCGCACCAGGGTTAATCTTTGTAAACAAACGCAGACGGGCACGTGCAATAGTTTTAATACACTTTTATTAGTTTCACTTCTAACAAACAATGTAATCAAACCTTGCAAGTCAATTTCAACTTACTTCTATTTGTTGAAATGAAGTGAAATTTTGTATAAAAACTAGTGATGCTCTCTGGTTGCACTTGCATAAGGCAAGCAGCCTATAAAACTCTTCAAGCTACCTGATTTCTCTGTATCAAAATACATCATAAGCGTTTTAGTAATTAAACTGGAAAAGTGTAATAAATCGACGTAAGATTACAATAGAACTATAACTTACTTTCTCGCAACTCGCCCGCCCCAACACTGTTGCCCAAAACGGGCATTCCCGCCATACTGTTATGATCTATCCTCCCACATCATACCATAACTGTAACAAATAAAAATAAAGTAAATTAAGATTATTAAACACCCTACTTCGGTAATAAGTCACCTGCCTTTGAAATGTAAATAACATCGTCTTACTGTTTATATCACCATGGCAACGAATCGATTGATTTTAATGAATGAAAATCGTCTTAATAACTCAGATGCTAAACAATACAGCTAATAAATAACTACGATACAAATACATTGCGATTAATACTTAATACTTATACTAATATTATAAAACTAAACAGTTTATTTGTTTGTTTGAACGCGCTAATCTCAGGAACCGCTGGTCTGATTTGAAATATTCTTTCAGTGTTGGGTAGTACATTTATTGAAGAAGGCTCTAAGCTATATTATTATATATTTTCAAGACAATTATGGATCCTTACTAAAAGTCCAAATGGGGTAACCCAAGACTTACAAATTGAAATGAACGCAAGCCAAGTGGCTGGCAGAAGCTTGTATAGTATAAAATGTAACCTCTGTTTGTAATACTAATATAGCAGTATTTTAAATGCACGTAAATTTATATACAGTGTCAATGTACAGAATCAAAATTTATAACTTATTTTATATGTCTGTTTCTACCTGTTAATCTCCAAAACGACCAACCCCATTAACGGACCTTCACTGACATTATTTTATCAAAATCAGCTTAGTTGTTTATAATCTGTGTAATGTAATGTAATGTTATGATTGCAAGTGTGTATTATACACACTTGCAATCATCAATTGGGCAAAATAATTCTTTAGTGTGGGTTAATGATAGATGTCATTATTTAAAAGAAAATTCTAAGTTTCCGCCCACTTTCCAGACTACATCGACGCATGTTGCCTAGTATTTGAATATCAAAGCCCTGTTGTAAATAGAAGTTGGAAAACATAAATTGATTGACAGCGGCTCGAGAACTATTCGCGTAGGCCTTTAAATTAGTTTACTAATCTATGGAAATACTTGATCAAGTTTGTTACAATAACTTACCAGAAATTATTTGTTAATTCGGCGTTTAATTTTTGAGTTATGTTCAAATAATTATTCAACAATTTAGAATTAATTTATACAAATACTCACTATATTTTTGAAGGAAATCATTGTTTTGAAATTTATATTATTTCTTCATTAACTTGTAGATCACTTTGTACACTAAATCTTTCGTCATATGATAGGATTATTTAAAGATGCGATTTCGACGTATTTTTTGTTATATTTACATGAAGCAAAATAATTGTATTATCAAATCTTGGATGCCAACTTTTCATATTTCTATTGTCATATCAAAATCAAACATGCCCGCAATGCCCTTTGCATTTTTATCAGTTTCAGGAAAGTATTAAACTACGTAAGCAACGTTACTTACTTTACAAAATTTCAAGTTAATTGAATTAACACTGCGTAAAATGAAAAACCAACAGATTAATATTAATTTACAAAAATATTTTGCTAAGTTCACAGCTACAATAAAGTTTCTATATAAATTATACCTACACGCTTCACAATGTTCGCTACAATTTTTTTATCTGTGGTTATTAAAAACAATACTCTTATTATTTATGTTAACATTATGTGGTCATCGTTAAACGTTACATTTAATGGATTTCTATGCGTCTGTATGGATAATAAAACATTTATTATTTTCCCATACTTATCTTTACGAACAGTCCGTCGTATTATGGATCGGAATTTATTGAATATCGTATTTGGTTTGTTGATATGGGCAGGGAGAGAAAACTCTTATCAATTGTGTCTGAAAAACTTAATAAATAGCTATTTAGCCATTTGAAAGACTTTATAGTCCAGCAATATTAATAATATTTTTAATTGAATTAACTTATAATTCTAGGAACGTTTTAGAACATAGCCACAAATAAAATTAAGGTGTAATAAAATCTATAGATTAATATAGATATCATCAACTTCGGATGTTTATAAGAATACTGTCTCCTTTTACATAAGTTTAGAGGTCGTGGTCCTTTTTCCCAAGGGAATATTAAAGTCTGAAGCAGTGGCGGCCTTGCCCGAAGGCCCAGGAGGCCCGGGCCTAGGGCGGCCCATCGTAAGAAAAAAACACTAATAATAACAAGAAATAACTCATTATGATGGGTGCTGATAAAAGGGTGGTTTGGTACTTACTACATGCCCTGAGGCCTAGGGCGGTCAAGACTGCAAATCTGCCACTGGTTTGAGGGTATGAGATAAATAGCGATATATAGATACAGGTACCTGAATACTTTAAAATTTTAAACCTTTTGTGTGTTAAGTCGATCTTGATACCTAATATTATTTTCAGTTCTATGTCAAAATGGGCTGTATTGCAGAAAAATACAAAATTGATGTGGAAAATTCATTACGATAAATAAAAATATTAGGCCAATTAAAATTAGTGTACTTTTATCAAAGCAGAACCTTTTCAGATTTATCAGTTACACGATGATGATCATACTTATTTATAACTCATTAATGCTATAGTAGTAGTATAAAAGTAATTTATTACAAAATTCTGCAAACCTCCGAGAAATATGAAGACTGGAGTTTGGTCCCGTGCTTAATGTACCATGTGTTTTGATGATAAGACCGCATAGAGTATGAACTATATGCAGACCTTTATCTACATAGTAATAAAATGCAAACTGAACTCGTATTTTAAGTTCATCAGTAGTTCATTATTTAAATAAATGAAAATTATATCTTTAAGCATACTAACCTTTGATGACATTGACGGAAGTACTAATTTTGTTAAATAAGTATTTGTGTAAAATAAAAATGTTTGTACGCTTAATTAAGATATTAGTAAGACACTTTCTATATTCATTTTAAATTATTTAAAAAAAAAAATTTACTTTACTTAGAAACTGTTATTAGTTTCTGAACATGATAAAATATATTTTTAAGTTCAATAAATGATTTAATTTCCACCCTTAAGTAATGTTAATTTAATTTTAGTTCGAGTATTCAAAAATTGTGACTGCATTCGTGTTTTGGATGCACCTTGTCTAAAAAATAATAACGAGTGACGGCAATCTTTTTACCCAAGCCCCAAGGGAAGATGAAGTCGACCGAAATATACAGGAAATTCCGTATCTCACAATTTTTGCAAAGATCTGTTAATGTAAAAAAATCTTCAAATCATCGGAGAAGTGTAAGTTATACATAATTTAGTGTTTAATGAATATGCGCTGTAAGCTATTTAGATAAAAAATTAAATTATTTAATGTAATAATAATTTTGTGTCGTTTTACATAGGTTAAAAGCCATATACATAAATGAATATGAGATTATTTTCGATCATTATGCGTTCGCTATTTTACGGTATATATAAATAAATAAACTTTAGCTACAACACAATTTCTAAGCTCAAAGTCTTAGCTACATTTCAACTAAGACGAGTGTTAGTGAAACACTCGAGAGGCATTATCTGATAGGTCTTATCGCAGTCATTTGCTACGATGCTAATGTCGTCGTTAAATCGTAAGTTAGAAACATGCTGTGTAACATTAGTGATTATACAGAGTGATATAATTACTGATATGTTCACTTGGTGATATTTGAAAAAGTGTGGTCTTTAAATTCGCGATATAAGGTTTTAAGCAACTAAAATATGTAAACGTATTTATCGTGGTATATCTATATGTTCTTTGCAGTTTAGATGTATAAGTATATGGTACCATATTATAGTAAAGACATTTTAAAAACACATCAGTTTCTTCGATTATATTTGCGTTTCGTAACAAAAATAATAATAGATATTTTCGTAAATAAAAATAGCGGGTATTCAATCAGGATATATGACGTCACTGATGTTCCTCCGATCACAGATAACGCACGATCATTGGAAATGTCAATCTGACACTCGTTAATCCTTCATAGTGACACCTCGTTGATGGCGGTACGCAAAATATTACGTTAAGTATCGCCATGCTATTTTTACTCTCATATCAAAGTACAAATTTGTTATTCAATATTTTTTTAGTTTATAACGACTCACCTGCATTACATTAGTTACTAATTTTAATTAAGTCTCTTTATAGAGTAGATAAATCAACAATAACAAATATGAACTAATGGAACACGTCAAAAACAATTTCGTACAAACTATTTACAAAAACTTGTTAAAGGATTAAGATTTTAAATTTACGTGATCAATTAAAGGTCTCATTTCTTTAAGAAGCTCGTATATTAAGTAAAGTACACTTAGTAAAGACAATTCTGTTAAAGGTTCATTGGTATAATCTATGACACCCATCCCGCTTATCACAAAACCGGTTCCATACAAAGGGGTGCATCCACAAAAGGCTGCTTAATGAGCTGTCTCCAGACCTTCAGGGGTCTGAATTTATCTAGTTTATCTACAATTTAGGTCTCTACTTATTGCTTGAGATCAGGCTATTTGTTCGCTTAAAACTTTATTGAATTGTTGTAAATGCTTGACACTGTAGAATTATTAAATTATAATTTTTAAAATACGAAAAAAAAGCATAAACATCTATTCTAGTGAAACGGACATAATAATGCGTCTGCTTTTTGCTCTACGATATGAGAATTGTCTTTCGTGGAAAAGCCATTAAAGGATGAGCCACTTAAGTGTCGAAATGTACCTTTCACATTCACACTTTAAAATTCTAAATGTATCAATAGAAACCATCGAATAATTGTAATATTAAAAAAATATCGAACCAACGACCGAATTGCAATTACGTAAAAACTTGCACACAATGCATCCATGTAGCAAATACTGCTCAATGAATCCACTCAACGGTTATTTCATTAACATATATAGTATTCGTAATATAAATTGATGATTTTATTAATCCATTTAGCTAATCACAACTATTGGCACGTATTTAAACGAAGGAAAATTATTGTAATTTTTTAGTAGTTGATACACCGTATTTTAATACGCCTTATACTTATCGTTATTATTCGAAGCCCACTGAAGCCAAACCGCGCTTTAATTTTCGGTTTTAAACTGTACCAAATGTCGTTTTAAATAATATACTCCTTGTACCCTTTTAAGGGTTGAAAATTAGCAGTTGTAAGAACAACTGTATGCTTAAATAATTTAGAAAATATAATCTAAGCAAAAAAATTAACGGAAATCGAACCCGCAACTTTTTAATTTAGCGCAGTGTATCGATTAAGCCGTCAAAAACAGTTATTGTCTATGATTTTAAAAGCCTATCACAATCTGAGCTATCAAGAGAGCCCTGCCTAATATAAAACCCGAGTGCAGCCGCGTGCAAACTCTTGTATATTATAAACGTTACGTAAATCTCGATATTTGTAATGATTCGCAGCATAAGTGGAATGAATGAAACAATAGACGCTAATTAATTGCTTACCATTGCCACTAGACTTAAGGCTCACCGAACAAATGATACGCCTTGAATCTAACATGTGACCGCAGTTAACGTACCATTGTATAATTAACGAAACCCAATACACACAAACGCCTATAATTCAGTGGTACACTGCATTAGGCTTCTGTTCGAAACGCAAACTATACTTTTAGGGAAACTAACCGAACTGACTATTAATTCATCGTAGAACTTTTAATTTAACTATAGAGCGGTGGAAAATGTATTTGTAAATGCGTTATACGAGGTTATTTCTAATACCATGAACCGTCCAACGTGTTTATCATAAATTCATGAGT
This sequence comes from Hebomoia glaucippe, assembly GCA_025727935.1. Lineage (NCBI taxonomy): Eukaryota > Metazoa > Arthropoda > Insecta > Lepidoptera > Pieridae > Hebomoia > Hebomoia glaucippe. The sequence goes on from JAOSYY010000009.1 coordinate 13,500,103, forward strand.
TTTTTTTCACCATTTGTTTTATATAAAAAAATTTAGACGATCGGACAGGGAAATTGCTTCACTGTAGATAGCTCCGGTGGAAGATGAATAGTGCATATATCTTTTACTAAATCTAAAAGGTTTAATTTATTGTATACTGAAAGACTCGTGAACCGACTGCTCTGATGTTTTGATTTAAGAGTGAATGACAGTCTCGACATAGATTAAAGACAATTTACTAAATAGCTTTGCTAAAGAGCTTCAATAAATCTATTTACATTTTCAATATCCGAAGTTATTTTAATTTCCGTAACATCTTAATATGTTTTTATGGCGTCTGTTATTTGATAATGATCTATCATTTTGTTTTTATGAGCAATTTCAAGTTAAAAGTATTTACTTTTTTAATAGGCGCCCCCTGGGCTCACTGGTAAGTGATTACCATCGGCTGTGCTTAGATATATGTTCCAATATCAAAATTTTTCTTACCCACATCAAGGATGATGCCTTAGCTTTATCATAAATCATTATTTATTAATTAATTGTTGACCTATACATCTTCTCTAATTGCATAGCCTAAAGTACCTGTCTAGTGTGTTTCATCACCTAGCTCTAAATCACGCGACATGTACTGATGTGGTTTTCCCCGTTTAAAGATTCTTTTTAAATTGTATTTTTTCGTGTTGAAATACAAATTTTCGCGTTTGTAGAAAAGTTCAGTTTTTCATTTTTTTATTTTTGTTCTCAAAAATGACAAATTTGAATAAGTATTAACATTTATGTGTTATAAAATAAACTGTGGTCTTTATTATTACTCTGCTACAAATAACATTACCCTTTTTGTGCAAGCAGTTAAGTTACAAGTTCACTGCATCGAGAAGCAAATTGTTTGATAAAAGTTTATCTAAGCTTGAAATGTAACCGCAAAGTTCAGAGACCTTCGAGAGTTTAACTACAAGTGTATTCTTAACGAAGTATTCAGTTATTTTTTTAGAATTTTATTTGTCGCTCCTGATTTTTTTGTTAAATATTTTGACGAGTTTAAAGGCACGTTTGTAATAAATTTTCGTGTTACGGTCCTAAAGAATTTGGTTGTAGAATTTTTGACCATTGAGATGTGATTTGGACGATAATAATGACCCAGACTGTTTCTGTACATTCCTTGTCCAGCATTACCTTTCATAGAAGCTCTAGGTTTGAATCATTACAACAACATAAATAAGATTTTTTATAATTAAGCGTGGAAGATTAATGAATAGTTTTATGTATCCTGTGGCTTTGTACGGATAAACATTCTTCTTTATGATTTTTTGGTCATTTTAACTCCAACCGACGACTCCGTGTGCCTGTAGTATTAACTTATTAATGAATAGACGAATTATTAAGTTTTTTTTAATGAAATGATACATGTATTTTATATATTTGATATAATACAAAATCGGTGATCATATTAAAATTTTTCAATGGAAACACACCCCCCGAAGGCTAAAAGCTAACCATTGCGCCACAGGCGGTTATGCGAGACAGATTTCTGAGAAAGTGTTGTGATATGGATGAAATTATTAAAATTATCTAATATTATATTCAATACATTTCATTTCATAGAACAGAATTAAGGTAATTTCAATTCAAAAACATATTACGAGCTTCTCTGTCTTCAATAAGTTTTAAAATTTAATAAATTACTTTTGTATTATTTTTATTTCACGTACTTATAAAATGTTACAATAAATACTTATTTTGTAAATAAATTATACTTGTCACTATAATTATTTTAAGTCCTTACTGATTCAAAATAAAGAAAAAAAGCCATTTTAACCAAAGATCATTCATTTTGCTATGCTTCCTTGGATAGACAGATGTAGAAATAAGTTTCTTTTAAAATAAAAAATAATGTACCGATAATCGTTTATAAGGTTTTTTTAAAGTAGCCCTTACAAAAGCATTGGGACTTACCAAAGAACAATCCTTAAAACAGAGTCACAGAAGGAACGTATGCAACAAACTTTGCAGTTGTGGTGAAAGCGTGCACCTGCAAGGAGACAAGACAGACAACTGAAATGAAGGAGCCATCGGAACTAGGATAAAGGAACTGCTCTCGATAGCTTTGGGGCCATACTCACAGGGCCCTGGAAATTGATTCTCCTGATTCTACTTTATCAAAACTTTTAATACTACTAAACTGTGTGGAAATATAATAAAAATAAAAATAAATAAACTTAAAAATTACATTAAAACTTACAGTTACACTGTCTCAGTTTTCTCATACATATCAGTTTTGATTCGTGAAATCGTATGGTCAGAAGAAAAATATAAGAGGACCGTTGTATTTATACAGTGTAATTGATATTTTCACTTAAAAAAAAAAGAAATATAAAGTGCCTCTAATACTTTTCCTTTCGGGTTCTTTTAATAACGAAATATTATGATTTTCATTTTATAGGTAACAATAAGAAACGTTTAAGTGCCACTTACATTTTATATCCAATTGTGTGTGTCAAAAATGGGACCCTGGATCATTATGGGGCTCCTACAAAACCAAATGCGTTCCTGTCTTAAACCCGTGGGCTTCACACGACCTTGTACCTTGACGGCTTTATTTTGTTTTTGCATTTCCCGCGCTATTTCTCGTATTTTAAAATTGTCCGAATATCCGATTCCTGCTTTGAAATTGATATTACTTTTTCCATGGCCTCCAAATATGAGTAATATTTTTAATGAATTTATAGATACAATACTAGTACATGAATTTTAATATAAAATAATGGACTATTGAAAAATATGAATGTTATGTAGAAAATATATATGTTGTATGTCGGGTTTGTTTGTGTATGGAAAATAAAACATTGTTATGATTAAGACAATATAATTTGCATAAGGTGGTGAAGATTTTGATTCTCGTCGAAAGGAATATTTATTGGCATACAGGTCATCATACGATTGGCTATAGTTAATTTAATACTTCGCATATATATTTACTATTTAAAACACAAAACCCAGTCGTGTGGATTTTCTACTATTCATAATAGACACACTTAAAACATAGATTTAAAAGCAATGCGAAAAGATTTAAGTGTAGTTTTTCAACTTTAGCTTAATCTAGTCAAGTATTTCGAAATACATAAAATAAAAAGTATGTAAATACATAATTATAACATTGAATATTTATTTTCTTTTAGCCTACGATCAAGTTAGCCGTACGTTGGTCTGATATAAAATCATACAACTCTGCCTTGTAAAAACCACAATTTAAGTGTCGGAATTTTTACATAATTGCTGAATGTGTTGTTTGTGGAAGTAATGATTGAAATTATATTAATATAACATTACGGTGCAGAAGTCTTTGGCAGTGTCATTACCAGAACATAAAATGGAAAACAGTGCTTGTTTTACCGGTAAAAATATTGATAACGGTAATCCAATGTCACATTTTACATCGAAAACAGATAAGGCTAGCTCGGCCTAAGGATCTAAAAGTGGTTTCAACGTCAAAAGTTTTAATTAAAAGACTTAATTATCAGACCCTTACCTGAAATCACTGACCCATAAAAGGGTTACCATATCATTTTATTATTTTTCACCTACATTTTGAGCGAAAGGATTATTTTGCTATACTTAATTAATTAATTAGCCGGCTGGATCTGTTTGTGGCAGATTTTTTGATTATACAAAAGAAATCACTCCTAAAATGATCTATTGAAGGGCAAAGATGGCGGCTTTTTTCGAAATTACATTATCGCTTAGACGTAAATCCTTCTGCTGAAAGCTAGTATTACCATTAGCAACTATAGAATTAGGGTCCGGATGAGGATCATATTCGTACAATAGTGATACCAAATGTATTTTTTTTTTAATTATAATAACTCACACAAAATTATACTTATACAGTCAGATCTGTCTAAGCCAAGACAAGCTGCTGTATTTTTAATAAAGAAACATTAGGTGTCTATTTATACTATGAGGTATGGAATAGAAATTATTGTCTTCACACAATTGATGAATTGGCGATTATAATATACATAACACAATTTATTTAAAAAGAAATTTCCCGGGGTTACAACAACGATAATTTTAAACACCTGTACATTATTTTTATTTTCCAAATAAACCTCATTAATTAAGATATTTTTTGTGCATAACTATAATTATTCTTGTACATATATGTGTATATAGTTTTTGATTAATCAACATAATAATCATATCATAGAAACAAGACATTCTACAAGGTATTGTTAATTTATTTCTAATTTTAAACGAATTAAATGCATTTGAAGTGTAATAACTATGAATTCAATCTTTATAAACTGTAAGTGGATGAGGTAAAGAATAATTTATTTAGGATTTCAATCAATTCTTCTCATCAAGTTATCTGAAATCGTTTACCGGATAAGATCGTGGAAGGAGATTGCAGTGTCCTTCGCTTACAGGTGCTCATTAAACGGGTCGTATTGTCACGTCTGCCACCCGCCATGGAATTCTATGCGTTAAGCTTGAAACACACCTAGGAAACAATATTGAACGGTTCTATATCCAAAATATATCTTCGTATAATGATTAGTGGGGTATGTGATGTGCCTGATTTAGTAATAAATTCTTTTCCCAGGTAACAAAAAGTACTAATTTTAAACGAGATGGTTTATGGAAGTTTCAGATTTATTTCTAGGTTAACATATACCAATCTGTGTTGTTGAGTATAGCTAATCCATAGGATATCCTAAAATCCTTTAAATAGAAAACAATTGCATAGCTATGAATTAACGAAACTTTATAATTCATAAAGGTACGGTTATGTAAACTTAAAGGTATTTTAAACATTAATCAGCCTCTACACCGTTCATAAATGGAAAAGTCGTGAAGTGCTCTGCACGTTTCGATTTCGGTCTATGAATTTCCAAATACTGGAAATAAAAAATAAATAAGGCCGGCAACAGAACGTCACTATATGACAAATGATGTTATACGGCGTAGGCCTTCCGGATGGTAACGCGTGTTCTAGATCTACTGATCTTGGAGGTGTCCATTGACGACAGGAGTCTGGAAGCTCGTTTGCTTTCCTATCGTATAAAAAAAAAAAGAAAATAATTAAAAACACATTTAAATATCCTCTTAATTTTTTGATAGTGATACTGCATAGATTTTTGTAAACCTTAATTTTCACAAATAGAAATCTAAGACCAGGTTGGCAAGTCTTGATGGATTTTTTTCGAAGATTTTTTCATCGTACTCGTATTTAACACAAGCCCTTATAAAATGTATTATTTTTATTTTTATGTCGTAATTTCAAACTACTCTACAGGTGTAAGACGTTAGTGTGTCACCAACCTAAACTCACCATTACGAGTGAGGCGGGCGCTTGCGGATATTTCAATTATACGCCTTATGAAATAGTTGTCTCGGATGTCGATTTCGCGGATACCCACAATATTGCCGCGATGCGATAGCCGATCGGAATTTATGTAATATTAAGTATATAGTAACGATCGTAGCGAGATTTTAATAATAATTAAGTTACTGTAGTGTAAAAGTTACATTTTACTAAAACTTAAATTCAATTTAAATACATACATTTAAAATTAAATTAATAAAAAAAAACTCATTTACAGTAACGATTACTTCAAAAAACAAATAGCGAGTTGCCGTCATTTAAATAAGCTCTCTGTTAGACAGAGGCACGCAATTTACCGGATTAGGTAAGTTTTATAAGTCTATAAAAATATTTATTGAGTGTAAATCTTAATCTAGCAACCATAATATAAAAATAATATATAACTTCGAAAAAAATAACTTTTTACGTAATTTAGATGTTAACTAATAAAATTTTACAAGTGTTCATTTTACGATTATACAATAAAAAATACATTATTTAGACATTGTAGAAAAAATCGCTTCTCCTATCAATATATCCGATACGCTGCGTTCTTCACGCGCACTGTTGGAACTCAAAGAATGGCAAGATATAAGAGATGGTTTTTAAATTCACTCCAGTTCTCCTTCAGCTATCGGCTTATTGGATTTTTATTATCTCCCTGTTTAGTGTTGAGGAGTTTATTGTCTATTATTTAGGTTTTAAACCTTAAGATTTTTTTGTTAGGCATCGAGAGACGCATTACTTACTTGATGGTAGATCTTAGCCATATGAGATTATTTATGGCTCCATTATGTGAGTTAGATCTTTAAATTTATTAAAAAAAATGCTTAATTATGCCCTTCATTTCCTATTTATATGTATATATGCATAGGTTCGAGATCCTGCCAGAATTTCGATATTCATCGACTAGTTTACTTTCGTGGCAAGAAAACTCAATAAAAACAGACACAAACTTGTTTACTTTTAGCTATGATATGTTCAGGAATAAGGTGTAAGAATGTATCTGTATTTCAGATCTTTGGGCAGCAGATCGTCTCAACTCGACTAGCTATCAACAGGTTGACCTGTTGATGGACCTTGTAAGCAATTAAGTTGTAATCTAACTCTAATCACTGTCACCGCTCACCTCAGACACGATTAGCGTCGCCTATTAAAATCAACACGAGATAATTGAACTTCTGTATAGTATAAGTAGACTGTGGTTGTATTTTTTATTGCAGAGATTAATAGAAACGAAGGATTAGTAATAATGCTATAGTCTTTCCTCGTACGTTTAAACCGGCTATTGGGTTTGTTAGATGATAAAATTGATAGTTTTTATAATCATTTATATATTCTTTAGAGATGTTCTGTAAATACCACAAATCGCAATTAATCTTAGCTACTTGTACAAATAACCGGTACCTGCGACTTGTACCCGCAGATTTAAGTCGGTACTTTTATGGTAGTTTTGGGCCAGAAACCTTCTAAAGAGCACGCAAGGAACTCGGTAAAGTTTAATCATATTACAATTGACGTGTTAAGTACGTATCGAGTACAAACCTACAAACATTGATTTCTATTATAATGAATAAGATTTTTTTAAATAAAATTGTCAATACTTCAAAAACTTTATTATTTGAAACAAAGACAACGAGCCCGTTAATGGTACCAATTATCCTTTATAACGTTATATTTACTTTGCATTATATCGTTACTCTATCACTGGCCGTTAATGAATGTTTCAAACAAGTCAAATAAAAAGTAATTTATATTTGACACGTTATTACTGATCCATATTTCGTACATTTTGTTTACAAATTTATAACTTTCGACTTTCTAATTTATTACAATTGTACTATTTATTTAATTATCTATAAACAGAAGTGCAAGGTATTTCAGTATCTAAATTTTAATACAGTTTTTATCATACATTGTTGTCATTTTACTTGAATATCATACACCAAAAATTATTCACGTTTTTAACCCCCGATGCAAAAAGAAGGGTGTTTGGTGGAAAGTTTGACGTGTCTATCTCTGGCATCAAGACTCCAAGACGCATGGCCCGATTTATGATGTGGTTTTCTTTTGTAAAAGCTGACATGATTGTGTTGGTTTTATTTGCTATAATATATAAAGATATATTAAGGCGTTTGATGATTTCCCGTTGGAGATTACTCATATTGCTCACAATAAATCAAAGCCTATATATAGCACATAATTATAGCGTAACTTACGAATAGTAGCGGTGCATAACTCTTAAATTCGAATAAGTTGTTTAGGAGATGGGATGCTACATTCGAACTAACAAACATAACCTGTTTATATTAATCTAGAAAGTCGATAAATATATTGGATATCATTTCACTATCTAAACACAATTAAAATTAAAATTGGATTGTCTCTCTTCAGATTATACTTAGTTATATCTACTGGCGTTCAAATATATTTTATTAATTGTAAGTTCTACATTTATCTTGATCGTTTTAGAAATAAACTATGGGAAACGAAGGAAAGTGTACTTTCGGCACTCGAATGGCCATCGACATTCATATGCTTAATGAAATCATCTACAGAGAAGTCAAGCATTTTAGGAATTACAAAATTTACAGACCTAATTTTGGATGTATGTATATATTTTAAATATGATCTTTATTTGTGTGCATTCTTGTAATGTTTAGAATCTAATTTGCATCCCATGGCCTTTAAAACAATAAAGTTAAACTTATATATAAGTTTTTGCACAATTATCGAAATACGATTATGTACATTATTAAGTTACTGTGTAAAAAGCCATGCATTTTTAAATAACCGTTATAATTATTATCTTTTTGTGCTTCTTTACCATGTAATGTAATTAAACAACATCAAATTTCATGACTTTGTGTTCTAGATTCAAAACGAAATCTGTGGTGTTCCCTTCTCGTACCTTATTTATTTTTTATTTAACAAAGAGATTTTAAGGAGATTATAATACCGGCTTTATATAACATATTACTGGCTTCGATTCGGATTACTAATTCAACAAATCTA
>JAOSYY010000009.1:13509842-13521213 GCA_025727935.1 Hebomoia glaucippe
CAACTCTGTTCAAGTTAGTATATATAAGTATATAAATAAATAAATAGCTGTTCGTTAGTCTCGCTGACTCGAGAACGACTAGACATATTTGTAGAGGTCAAGGGAAGGTTTAAACGGTAAAAAACATGGAAAACGTAATAGGAAAAAGCTAAAAACGACGTCAAACTGGGTGCTATGGGATATAAACTTTTTTTATTCTTTAAACAAATTAAGTCTACAACAATTTTGTAACGCAGACGAAGTTGCAAACCTCACCTAGTTATAGAAATGAAAATGGCAACTACATTTACACACTATATATTATCACAAAGATTTATGAATAAATTCAGAAGTATTATCCTTCAAACGGTTTTTCTTTATTTGCAAACTGATTCCAGCTTTTTGAAGCTTTTTTGTTGAAATCACTTTTTTCTAGCGGACGAAGGTGAGCCGCGGCAACTCTATCTCTGAAAGATGTATATATTAAACAGTTATGAAACAGTAGCTTAAATAAAATAAGTGAAAAACATACAAAATAATGCCCTAAAGCACACTAAGAATATAGCAACAGATCTCACGTGTATTACTGACACTGTAAATGTTCTAGTATACAAAAGAAAGATTTACATTTCAAAAAGAATCAGTACTAACGTAAACTCTTCGTAAGTCTTTGCAGAGTGAATGGCGTCGCATTTGACGTCATTAACCCGCCAATACTTGCGATCCTCCTCCATGCTGAGTTGAAGCTGATTCTCCATCGCTGATATATCATCTTGACTTAATTTGTCCATTACAAAGTTACAATTCACTAACGTGACTCGGTGGCGAACATCGATCATAATAGTATCGTTGCCATGGAAACGAAAATAATATCTTTTGGCGTATAAGCATAGACTATAGCGACACTGTATAAGAAGAATATAACGATCTGTAAATTTAAAATATATTTTCTCTCTTTTCGTTACATAATTTTTTACCTTGACATGTAAAACTTATTATGAAAATGTAAAACTTAAGATTTGGCTGTATGGCTTAGTGTTATTGCCAATCTCTTCAGAGAAAACCCTATTACTACTACTACTCGTTACAAAAAATAGAAAATTGTATTTGAAACGTCGTTAAATTTTTTCGTTTTCCGTGAAACTATTTTCAATAATGTAATTTATTCTTTTAGCTTTCGATAAAGCAGTAGAGTTTTTATCTGATGTCCAATAAGAATCATATGTATAATTTTCTATTGCTAAAACATAAGGATAATAGTAATATAAGAGTTGTATAATAATTTAATATAGCTTTATATCCATCAATTCTCCACAAAAAACAACTGGACTGCTTAGTACGTATTTCGAGTGATATTCAAATCCAAAGGTGTTTTCTTCCGAAACTCATAAAATCTTTTTTCGTCTATAAACCGTCATTTTGAGTTTGCGTGAATATTTTGAAACTTTATGTTAAGGGCCGATCAACATTTTATATCACGTACTGTATTTCATAACAAGATTTACGTTGACAGTTACCAGTTAAATGTAATAATAGCAAGGCATTCACATTTCCGTTCCTATGAATGCCTTATCAGTGCCAATGTTGAAGAAATCTTATTTGTAAACATGGACTATAGCGCGACAAGTTTAAAGATATCGCGTAACAATTTTTTAAAATGACTATATTGTATGGACTTTAAGAAGAGGAAGAAGAACTTTTAGAAGTTTAAAATTATTATTATTTTAAAGTCTATTAAGTAGTAACATATCGGCGTTATAAAAAAAGATATTTCTGCATTGCTTCAAAAGATTGCACAAGGTGCACTAGAAAAAACTATAAATACATTGCGCAGAGCACAACTGCAACATTTATTTTTACATGTAACTCACATAAAGACTATTTTTAAAATTTCAGTAATATAAACAAAAAGTAACGAAAGATTTCCGACTCGTGCGACAGAATTTAAGCAATAGATTTATGCAACAAGCCGTGCCAAGTTATTCATCTCACAGATTTCAGTACAAACACTGCATTACGAACTATGCTCAAATGTTTGTATATATTTTTCTGAGCCTTCTATTGTTTTACGGTACTCGTTTTTACTGCTAAGTAGCAAGGAAAGATGTTTACCGTACGTGTTGCAGCATGTGAGAAATTACACATTTTAAAAAGACGAGAGCGTCTTTTCTTATATTTTGCATGTCGAGAATTTTAATACGTTAAGCTTTAAGTTTCTGTTATTCCTTAAAGCCTTTTTACTTGATTTTTTAGACGTACACTTACTTGCCTTATTTGTGAGCTGCGCTGGATACGCCGAATTTGAGCAGTTCCCAGGTTTTGACGGGTTAGCAGCACCAATTGACTCTACTATTGGTACACCGCAGCTAACCACAGATTATAGAACCTTACACAGAGTTTATAACTATACTGAGAAAAGAAACTTGGTAATTCCTTTACTCTAAGCTGCCTCTTGAGGTATATTACTTTAAAATTGCTGTGTGAAATTTTTTCACATGTGCCAATAAAAGAAACCCATTTGAAGTAAGTGAAAGCTGCTGGTGTAATGGTTACTATCTTCCGTTATTTCGACTTCGATAACCACCGATTTTTAATGTATAAATTATGGATTTTAACACTTCTGATTTATATTTTTATAAACTTATACGCCTGTCAAGCTTAGAGTATTAAACAGGTGGGATATGTATAACTACAAAAATGTGTCAACTGCCCATGGAACAATTAATTTTATCATGTTCTTAATTATTACTTATCATGAAGTGAGCCTCATGCACATCCCTTGGATATTTTCAGGAAACATCCACAGAATTACAGAATACTACAGGGACTACGTCATCAACAAATAAACCCATGACAAGGAAAAAAGGTACATTTAAATGTATAGAAGAGGAAACGCCAAAAAATATTGGTCCCTATGAAGTGCCATCTCAAAGAGACCTTGTATTGCTAACAAATAATATCTTGATGGAATCATTCGATATTTACAACCAGCGGTCTATGCAACTTCTTAAGGATATCAAAGCGGTAATTGATGTGTTTTGAATATTATGTCTCTTCCAATATAAGTTTTCTTCTAATTACTTGAGTCAACTTCATACGTATTCGAAAATAAGCCTAAACGTAGCTATATTTACCTTAAGTACAAAACCCATTTGAAAAATATTATGCATACAAATAGTGTAAGATTTGGTATAGACAAAAGTTTATACGGATGCAACAGTTCTCACGCTTTTTCTAGAAAATTATATCTTTTGTTTAATAAATGAAGTTTACTTTCTAATCAATGGACAATTTCCCTTCCAATTATAAGAACTGATAGTTATGAATTCCTTTAGAGATACGAGTATACTCGAATGATCAACGTCATCGATTCCTGTCTCGTAGAAGACCTATTTAGTCATAAATAAGATATATCTATAAAATGATTTTCTTGTGTTACAAGGCAACAAGAGCAGCGGTAAATACGGAAGCCCAGTGTCGTTTTAATAAAAACTTGTACAAAGAATGTGTAAAAATTGTCAGTAAGCAATGTGAACAGTATACTAAGGACTCTCTGATCAATTTGGAGGCTCAAAAATTGGATGTTTTAGCTATAACTGAGGTAAACGAATCACTAAATTTATCGATGTAACGACATATATATATATATTTATAAATGTATAAAATTCATATGAATTATATACATATGGCAAAATGATATAGTATTTTATTCATCAATGTTATCACCTTTAATTTTATCAAAGACATTTTATAAAACATGAACGATATAATTTGATTATGGTTTAACATAAAAACTGATTTTTAGCAGCTTATTACAAAAGAATAATCACATTAGCTGGTATTAAGTTACCTAACGTACTTCTGATGCGATCATTATTTCTTATAGAAATTTATTATTAAAAGTACATATATTTTCAGGATAAAATTTGTAAATTGTGGGATATGAAAACGGATCCTCTACAATTGATAAAATTTATAGCTCAAGAAAAATCTATATTGGACTTCGCCTTACCCAGTTTTTTAATGTTAATCAATAACTGTAATACTCATTGCACACGGTAAATTTATAAATTGACCAGTTATTAAAGATTATTTTGAAATGTATCTAAGGCTTGCGGATTCGGTGCCTGTTCAGGTGTATATACATTGTCCATACATTTCAAGTCATGAGTGGAATATGAAAATGTGATATCCACATTATTCATGTAAATACATAAGCCGAAGAAAAGACATGCATTCTAAGTTTTATCTTTGAAATTAATGAAATTCTTGAGACTCGATAATAATAAGTCCATTCCATATTATCATAATGCGAAACTCACTTGGTCAGTGCTAGATAATATTTTTCTCCACTTCCCTCTCATTTTACATAAACACTATTTTCAGATCGAACGCGAATCCAATTAAGATACCTATGAGACATATGACGGATCAAGACTTAGTTGTAAGGCATTTTCTCACTAAAAAGAATTACATTCAACTAATAAAAGATTCAAAGCACAAAGTCTAGCAAGAATTTAAATTGTTAATCTGACTGCGTTCACTGTGACAAAATATCAACCAATCGATTGAGCTTTCGTCAATCTCGCGTGCCACCCACTAGATGGCGTTAGTGCGTGTGAACTTTTGACATGTACTTGATTGAAACTTTGTTGTAACTTAACCAAAATATTTAAACTTTTTAAATAAATAATGTGATATTTAAAAGTTAGGATATATTATTTATTAGATTTTTATTTATCTACTACAGTGTTTCTCTTATTTATTTGCTCAAAAGTGATTTATATGCATGTTCGTTACGATAAAATTTAAGGAATTCCAGTGAAAAAAGTAAGTTCATGATGGTTTTCTAATAATTACTGTTAATAAGTACAAGCAATGTAATTATTTTAGATGAATTCCATTCATATATACATATGAATAAACACGATTTGAGTGAAAAAAATGTGTGTCGATTCTAACTTTCTATTCTGTATTTTAGGTGTTGATTACTTAAGGCAATTCTATTTAAAATACTAATATAATAATATTTGATTTATTAGTAACCATTTTAAGTTATTAAAACTTCCCATAAATAACATAAAATCTCAAAAATCTGTACTGCTAAGGAATGTAATGAGCCTGACTCATGGACGAAATATGTTTAGTTATGACAATTTAGTCCTCGTATTATAAATATAATACTGGTAAGTTGATTATGCTTCTTAGGTCTGTAGCACAAAAACCACTTAACTAATCTATTCAAGTTTTAAGATATTGAAGTCAGGATTGTTATATTTCTAAGGAAAGATACTAGCTAAAAGTAGTTACAATAAAACAATTTTTTTGTGAGTAACATACTTTCATTTACAAGACTAAAAAAAATTAAATATTGAGGTAGGTATAATGGTGCGCCTATCCCAGAAGCCCTGTTCTTAATACTTAAAATAAATGTCAATGCTATCTAAAATAGTGTACATTTCTATTATGACAATAACTTTCAGACTGATATTATTCAACGGGACACAGTCTGTAATTTTAGAAAGGATTATTATCCATATAGAAACAAATTTATACTCTTACTTTCAGTGTTAAAACATCCTTCTTCTCAATTGGAGAATAGAAATAATATTTGTAAAGCTTTGTTTGAAAAATTCATTAGATCCATTTTTTCGTATTAAATGTCTTAAAAATTAGATATTTTCTCATAACTTTCAAGTTAAAAAATAATTTATGTACCTCTCCATTCTCCACTCATTGTTAAGTAAATAATATCTTTAAAAGATGTCTTGTATTTATCCTTCTTTAATGCACTCTTCTGTGGCTAGTATAACTCAACTATTATTATTTCATATACATTCTAAAAGTGAAAATTCATGTCTACTACTAGTCCATTAACAATTGAATAAAATAATTTAGTTCAATATAAACATTTAATTGACAATACCTACAACTAATTTCTTTTGGATTATATATTGTGTATATGTATATAACTACACTTAACAATAATTTAAGTTTTTTGAGGTTCATTCCATGTTTAAAGATCACAAAATTATGCACCTCAGTAAAACTGACTCCTAAATCAAGTTTCAGGGATTGTATATTGAATAGAACTTTAATTCATTTTCTAAACTAAATGTGGTCAAGTTACTTCTAACAACATTACCTACATTCTAATATTTTCAATTTTATTATTATATATAAAGTATTATTTATGTTGAAGATACTTCATTCAATTACATTTGTTAATAATTTGTAAACAAATTTATATACTTTACTAAGTATATTTAAAAATATAATTTAGTTAATTCAAATAAAATAGCAGGACATACTTAAGTTTGATTAGAATGAAAACAAATAAATATTAGGTAAAAAAGACTATTTTAATTAATAAGTAAATTTATTTGACAGACTTTAAACTACTTTTTACTTTTCTTTTTTTCTTTGTGAGATTTTTTTGACTTCTTTTTCTTCTTCTTTTTTTTATGAGATCTACTATCATCTGAAGAATTACTGCTTGTTGATGATGTGCTTGAATGCCTGCAAAAAATATAAAAGGGTATTATCAAATTTTAAAACCAATTTCATGATCAGCCAGTGATACAATTCAACTATAATTATCTTTTAACATTAATTACAACTATAGTAAATTCTTTCTACGGTCAACTCACATATGAAATATTTTTCAATATTTCTAATATTTTAGTTTCAAATATTAATATTATCAAAACCATTTTATGAATAATAAGAAAAATATAATATTTATGAATATTGTATCTCTTAGTGCGAACTTGGATATTTTTCCCATCAAAAGATTAAGTTTATAATGTATGGTTCCTGAAAAATATTCCTAGCATAGGTATAAGATCATTGGAACATATAACTAAATTAACTTTCAACTCGTTTTGTGAATGTGCAATAAAGTATTTAGAAACTTCGATACCTTTCCCTTTTTCTTTTTTTACTTTTCTTCTTTTCTTTTACTTTTTTTAGTTTCTCTTCTAACTTTTGTTTGAGCTCAGCTTCACGTAGACTCTGTAGAGGTGTTGCATAGTCTTCTTCAGTATCACTACTTGTACTGCTTACATCTAACACTATCTCCTTATTAGGGTCGACCTATTAATAAATTGCATATTATATTATTTATATGATAGTAATTCCTTACAAGCTTATTATTGATACCATAGTTAATAAATGTAAACTTACTTTAATAAAATTTCTACATTGAAATGTTAAGTGTCCCGCGTAACCACACTTTTTACATGCCGCCCGCGAACTATCCTTCCCTATTTTACTCAATAAATCATTATAATTCGACATATCTGCATTACATAGTAAAAATTACTAGTAGTCAAAAAATTATGTTTTAATAACAATAACATGGGATCTAATTTTGACGCCAACTCAACCGCGATTGTAAAAATGGTATATGTCAAGATGTCGGCTGTCAGATTGACTTGACAAGGTCCAATATACGCATGAACATATAATTTGCAAATTCTACGTTGTAAATAAAAATGTTTAAGTTTTGCTCATTAATTAAATTATTTATTTTTTCGTATGATATACATAGACCAAAAACCTAATTTAATAATTATGCTGTAATATACATACCTATGTAATTTGGTAGGGTTACCAAAAGCTATTTTTCTCTGCAAATAGTTTCATATATACTAATCGAATTCTTGCATTTAGTAATTGGTAGTTTTCTATATTAGGCTTGAATTCCGAAATATTATCTGGTAGTCATATATGTAACCTTACATCCATTGCTTGACTGTAAGTAAATTTGTATCTCATTTTGGATTGCAGAAATGCTTCACTGTTTGAGACAAACAACATAGGAGAAATGCAACAGAATGGCGGAATTTCTACCCCTTTGCGACGTTTTATTCAACGTAATCTCGCTGGCGGGGTACTTTTGCGATGTGGTTTTCGATCTTGTCATGGGCTATGCATTGTTGGAACGGGGATATAAGGGCACATTTGCCGCTACGATATCAATAGTTATCACATCACTATTAATATCACAGGTAGATTTTTACCAGTCGAATTATTATTTTAGATAATGATTAGTGATCGTCCAGTGATCGCAATTCGTGCCTAATTTTTCGCGGCGTATAAATACATCTACTTCTCTAAAATCTAACATATTACTATTCACAATATCGTAGGTACTGTCACTGCGCTGGTATCTCCATGTATGGTGGGCCAGTGAAGGCCGTAAAGGCCGTCCTCCTTGGCTCCCAATACTGCTTCACTGCTTACAAATGGGTGTACTATGGCGATACGCAAGGTTACTAGTACCAGTTGAACTAAGACGGGTTAAACATCAAGTTCGAGATCTCTGTAAGTAGTATCGATCTAAGGTAAAGCTAGGTTTTTTTATACGATAGGAATACATACAGGCCTACAAGTTCATTTGGTACTGAGCGATTACTGTCGCCCATCAACACGCCCAAGACCACTAGACCTAGATTCTAGGTAATTCGTTGCCAACTTTAAGGTCTTAGGCATGTTACATTAGATTTTATTTAGAATCACGTTCTGCTGTCCGCCGTATTGTATTTTATATCTCCAGTATTCTGAAATTTCTAGATGTTCCCCCCCCACTGATTCAAAATAGTACATAAATACATATAAACACGTCTTTTTCTCTTTGGGTAGGAAGAGACTGCGGCTTTCTACTTGCTATCATCCTGAAAACTCCTTTCACTTCCGCTCTCTTTAATTCTTTCATACATGCTCGCCGATTACACACACTCTTGACGTGACCTTCGAAATACTCATGGGATTTATTGTACTTTCATATATCAGATAAGAATAGATTTTAAAAACTTATTTGAAAGACCTATTATTAATAGTAAGGCCGTAGTCCAAATTGATTAACATAAAGTCGTATAAATTGATAGATGATGATATTGATATTGTTACTACTAGGTATGTTGAGGCTGGTACATGCGTTCTGCGAAGCGGCGCCTATGCTGTTGCTGCAACTGCATATACTCCTGAAGGAAGCACATTTGGAGCCAGTCACTGATGAGCTAGGAGTCACGCCAGAACCTAATATTGATGAGCCGGCTGGTGAAAACATTTTAAATAAATTATTTGTTATGGAGCCCCATTCAGACCCTATTCATAAAAATTTCATAAGCCCAATCAATGTTTTTATCAGAGAAGCCTTAAAGCTTATTTTAAGATGCTTACGAATAAGACCGTTAATCTTTAGTGTATAAACTTTAGAAACATTGTTGGTATGCTAACCTATTCACGGATATCCGGTATTTGAATTTGGAACATTAAGTATTAAAAAAAAAATAGAAGAAAAACAGAGCATTTGTATATTTTCAGCGAACAAAGCATTCGCGGAGTTGAATGTGATATCGGCGTCTCTATCTCTTTTCTCCGTTTGTTGGGCGCTTGCTAGCTTTAGCAAGAACGTTCGGCTTCAAAACGTTCACCGACTCGTACTCACCTGGCTTGGAGTTATATTCCAAGTAAGCATTTCTACTTCACACTCTAGCATAAGATTTATCAAATTGATATCTCAGTCACAGGACTTCTTTAATTATTCAAGGATATGTTTTCGTTTGAGTATTTGAAAATATATTTTAGGACCTTACTTTATGAATAATAGCTCGAACCCTGAACGTATATAAAACATTGCCATTTAAATTACAGTTTCTTTGGCGATTAGGAACAATATCGGCGCGAGTTTGTTCCCTCACGGTCTACGCTCTTGTCTACGAATACTGGGTCTTTTTAGTTATAGGTAAGTTGTGTGTGTAATGTTAATTATATACGGAAATCAGTAATTTCTCGAGTCTTTTCAAAAGTCATGTTATTTGTAACGAATTTTTATTTACGACGAACGGAGGGTATTCCTTAATTGCTCTCTCCCGCTTAGTACTAGAAAAACTCGCTTTTAAAAAAAAGCCTAGTTATGTCAAATCAAACAGTAACCGAGTAATATGACGTATAATTGATTTTTTTCATGGCCTCAATATATCACTGGTTGTTTTTCATGAGCATGACACACCTGTCTTGCCTATGGCTAAACCAATAAACATTTGCTTGTATACATTTTCAAAATTAAAAATGTCTATAATATTTTTGAAATTGATTGTAGTTGGCACGAATATCAGCAACGGGCAGTATTTTGATGACTATTGGTCTAAAGCAACGTACGTTTACAGATTACCAGATATAGAGATAGGCATTTTATGATTTTATATTTTTTGATGTAGGTCTGCATTGGCTGTCCATGTTCCTCTGGTTGATATCGCCTAAAAATGTGTTTCACGGTGAACGGATCAGCCGACCGAGAAAGGCGTATCTTTCCGCTTTGATTGCATTCGTCTACGTGTTCGCTTACATCAACCTACAAGATACAAAGCATCGACAAAAAATGGTAATTGACTATAACTAGTATTATTTTAAAATAAAATACTGATTTTTGTCTTTACACAAACGCATAGCTTTTAAATTTAGTTATCTCAATATTCCTAATTTCAGCTTCCCCAGACCTTACAACATCTAGCCAAAAATAGAACTATTTTTTACTAACACAAAATCTTAAGATAAATCACTGATAATCAATTACTAATTACTGGATAAGGAAAAAGGATTTTTTATTTTGACAATGTATTATTTCGTTCTAGGTTATATTCTACTGTGTCATGAGTATAGAGAATTGTGTGCTGATCATAGCTTGGTGGTGGTCTGGTGCGCGACTGGGACCTCCACCAGGACGACTCGCACCCGCCGCCGCAGCCTCTTTCCTGGCTGGACTTGCCTGCATGTTGCTCTACTATAGGTACATACACTGACCACATATAGAGTAACTATTGAGATGTCTTTTAGCATTTATGACACATACATTTCTGTTTCACTGCCCAATATAAGTAATAGCACAGTGTCTGTTTTAATATTAAAATAAGAGCTTCTTGTTAATGTATTTACGGTACTTAAAAACATAATTTATATTTTTTTTTGTTCGTCATTCATTGACAATTTTTGACGGGACATTCACTGGTCATAGTTAATATTATAAATCATAACTTAGGCTACCTTATAGAATCACTATCTATACTAATATTATAAAGCTAAAGTTTCTTTGTTTGAACGCGCTAATCTTCGGAACCGCTGGTCTGATTTGTAAAATTCTTTCAGTTTGAGATAGTACATTTATCGAGAAAGGCTATATTACATTTTCAACATAATTAGGGATCCTTGCTAAAAGACCAATAACGTAACCCAAAGTGTGAAAATCAAAATAATCGCGAAAATAATGCTGACAGAAGCTAGTATATATATATTTTGCTGGTTTTTTTTTTCAGTATTTTTCATTAAATTATCATTTCATTTAGCTCTATAAACATGATGAAGCGTAAATAACTCTAAAAAAACGTTT
>JAOSYY010000009.1:13521313-13549099 GCA_025727935.1 Hebomoia glaucippe
ATAAACATGATGAAGCGTAAATAACTCTAAAAAAACGTTTTAAAAATGTGACTTTTTTACAGTCAGGATCGAATTTTATTCCGTCATCATCAAAGGTGTCATAACTACTATCACCGGCTTCGGGACTAGTCTTCAAACACCTGTATATATATAAACTCTAGAATAATCTAGAAACTAGTGTATACATCAACTACAGGCCTCTACTATCCTTGAGTTGAAATTGATGCGGATGAAAACGCGTAGAGCTAGTGATAAATAATTGTATCACATATTTTTAGGGATCTGATTAAATTACATGAATACATTTTTATAGGTACTTTCACGTAAGACGATTAGGATACATGTTGGGTGAACATCAACAGGGCACAAACAGTACAAATGCCTCTTCACAGAACAAAAATGGTATGTATCATTTTGGAATAGAATAGATCAAAGAAGAAAAACAGAATATAAAAATTAACGTGTTATCCGAGTTCCATAATTTATCATTTTGAGGTTGTTAATTCCACACACTCTTCACAGTCTTGGCGAATCTATATTACCCATATATTATACAATAATATTATTCTATAGGTAAATCGAGTCAAAACGACAACACTGTGATACCCGGCGTGTTCAACTGTAGGTTCTCAAATCCAGTTAACAATAGGTAAGTAATTTTCAACTAAACATTTTTTGCAAAATTATGTAGAAAGTTTATATGGTTTATTCTAATGAACGCATAAAATTGTTGTTTGTATGTATGTAATATATATATATGTACAAGCAGTGAGCTTACTACTTTATGTTAGGTGTACCTCTGAATATTATTGATTGATAATTATTAACTAATGAATTGATTTCTTATAAATTTCAGTGCAGCAAATGGTCGTAAAAAGAAGAAACCCACATCATTTGTGCCCCCTCCCGCTGCCCCGGCTGCACCATCACCCGCACCTGCTGCCCCCGCCCCCGCGCCTTCCGCTTTCTGGAGAAGACCGCTACCCGCTGCGCATAATCATCACGTTAGTGCCTTTCTAAATTAATTAAAAAAGTGTGCCCGAATATTTAAAATAGCATTAGGTACATACATATAATAAGAAATAAACTTTGTACATTTTTAAACTAAAATAATTCGGTATGTTTCTATAACAGAAAATGTATTTTAAATTTATTATTTACTTATTATATCATAATGTAACAGAAAATTAAGAACTTATATTAGGCGACTTACACGACTATAGAAACGGAAAATGTTTAATACTCAAAATGTCTTTAGGGTGGGTCATCAGAAAATGAAGGCTCCAGTGTTGGCTCTCGCGTCAATATTCAACAGAAATTACAAGAGAAAAAACAGAAGCAACTAGCGGAGTTAAGAGTAATAGAAGAAGAGATCAAGCAGGGCAAATTAGCGAAGACAACTCCAGTCGCCGCCGAAGAAATATATAGCAGTTTACAACGTCAGCCTATACCCAGGGCGAAAACTCACGCAGAACCAGCCTGGCCAAGTATAGATGTCGCACATTCTTATCAAAACTATCCCGTCCCACACACCTGCATTTACCCTACCTACACAGAAATCAAACCGGAATACACTGAAAATTTCCAAACCACCGACAACACAGATAAAATCCGCCAAAATTCATACAATCAAGAATCTAGAACGTTCTATGAAAATCCTGCAAATCTACGGGGCGAAAACCGAACGAGTATTCATAGTCCTACTTATATTGATAGAACTTACGAATCGAATACGAGAAGCCCTCGCAACGTCCTCAATAACAGCCCCAGAAACTATATCAGTGACGTCACATACGACACCGCCTTAGATAAACGACCACAGAATTACACAGAAGATCATAGACAAGACTTCAACTATGCCGAAAGTAATCAATTCAAATACGAAGATAAAGATGAATATTTACAAAACGCGTTGAGTAATCAGGTGATGGATAATATTCGGATTTATAATGAGTGTGGCCAGTTTAACCAGTGCGGAGTCTATCCGTATTCGGGGCTGCCAGGGAAGAAAATAGAGCAGATTAGGAAAATGCAGCGATGTAGGACACCGGAGATATTATTAGCACCGCATTATTTGGAGGGTTGTAATAGACAAGTATGTTGTCACTGGCCAGGTACTTATGGGTAAGTTTTTTATATATATAATATTGTTTTCGAAATACGGGTCTAGATATATTCATGTGTAAAAATTGTGACTTTTCGAAAATGTTCTCATAATTTACATTTTTTTATTATAATTAGAAAATTAATACTCCAGAATTGTTTTGATGCACAGTTTGATTTTGATCGGCTGTTGAAATTTTGTATGGTTTGTATTGTGTATTGTTTAGAAGGAAAAAGGAAGAGGGAGGCAGCAGTGCTGAGCAATCTAGCCCAGAAGGAGCACGCGAGACACCACGTCCGCCAAGCGATATCGATAGCCAGGTATATCATATATAAGCCCAACATCCTTATAATTTTTATTGTTATAACGTTTTTTAATGTTAACACCTCACTAAATTTGCTGCATTGAATAATTCCTGAATAAAACTCTATTATTATAGATATCTCTCCCGCGATCGTATACATTACCACGCGAGTTCCGCTACTGGAGGCGAAGGCCACGACTTCGTGACGCGCATCTACCAAGCAACAATAGTAGTGATGGTAAGTTATACTAATAAAAACATTATTTTAATATTGAAATAAAATACAATTAATATTGAAAATCAATTTGAATCTACTTATTGATACTTTGAATACAATAATTGGGGCTGACGTTTTGATGAAGACCATATTTGTCATCTTAAAATATAAAATTTAATATTTAAAAACAGGTGACGTAGACAGTGGAGACAACGAAAGCGATCACCGTTCGAATTGTTCAGCTACGTCACAGTTACATCCGCCTACTTACGGAGAATTCCCGTATAGACCGCCAGATATGATACCGCGAGAGGAGAGATACGACAGCGTGTATGGCGCGTGCGATAGGCGACCTAGACGTGCTAGAAAACCTGGCCATAAACCAGAGACCAAGTTATAATCCCGAATGTGTTATTTACGCTAAATCGTGAATTGTAAAGTTGGTGCAATTCTTATCCTTTTAATACCAATACTAATAAGAAAGTATTGTGTTAAAAATCGTACAAGCGAGTCTCACAAAAGCTATAATTAGGACTCAAATCAATAATTTTGAAATGACTATGTAAAAAGACCTTAACATAAATGTTCGAGTAAACTTTATTCCTCATTGTAACAATGTACTTAGTATTTATTAACATTAGGGTAATATTGTAATGTACATACATTAGATATAATTTGTAACTATTGTAAATAAGGCCATAAAATAAAAGTCATATCAATGTTTTATTTGCTTTATTAGTCTATATTCCAATTGTAAAAGGGGAACCAGTCACTCACTCTGTGTCCACTACACAGCTACTATCCAGCCATTTACACAAAATACAAATTAACATAAAACCAAAATTATGGTTAAAATTCACAAATACACATTTAATGTTGATTATATCTACCTTAGTCTACGTTAGAATGCCCCCGGAGGTGTTTAAATGATATTTCTACCATTTGCCTTAATGCATCCCCAGACAGGGGCAGGATATAGACAAGTTATACCTCTGTTTGGGGAAGCATTACTACATCAGGGCGCGTCCTAACCTTAAATTTAAAAACCCACGGACATAGCGACAGTTCGGCCACAGTATGCGATTATAAAATAAAAAAATACCTTACGCCAAAGCACCTAAGTGTTGTTAATGAAGTTAAAATCGTTCACAAAATATTCTTCTTTAAAAAGTGACATTGCCGTTTCATCCGAAGCCATTTCGCAGATATAATATGATAACATTTAACTAATAAAGATACAAGCTTTAGTAACGCGAGAAACGAGTTATAACGCTTAAGCTTATTGCACAGACAACGGTAGATTTAAAAAAAATGTAATATTTTTAGCTTTGCCTTAACCTGCCAACACAACTTTCATGTCAAAAAAAAGAGATTAAATTTCACTTGAAAAGCGACTCTATTTATATAATTTTAATAATAAATTTATTAGATTTCCAATGTTTATTTATCCAAAAAATCTGCACTCCCGTGTAATATTTACACATCTTAAAGTACACTTAATCGACTCTTAAACGAATAGTATCTCGATTTAGTAAGACTGCGTAGAATAGAATTACCGGCTAGGCTTAAAAAAATAATCTTACATTCCACACAGTTAAAATCAATTAACAACATTCTAAAATTAATTTTTACATGTGATCTAATCTCCAGCGGGGATTTGGCAAATACTGAAAAAACAAACCAAAAATTGTATGTGCTTTCTACGAGATTCCATAGAAATATGAAAGGCTCCCGTATTTTTCAAACAGTTTTCTATACCGAGGCGTCACTTCACTAGACAGGATTTAATTTTCAATTAACTACAAATCATCAACAAAAACACCGATTTCTAAATGGCTGATCAATCTTATCCAGTCTGCTAAATGTGTCATAGACAACGGGAAACATCTTGACAATGTATCAACAGCAAGCGAGGCTTCATTTCCTCATTCATAATATTACGCGCGACAAAAGAAAACTCCTGCTTATCTAGGGAAAATTGCCAACATGATTGCCGTACTCTAATAAATACAGATAGTATTTGCAGCTGTTCAATTGGCTTTAATCAACCTTTCAGAAACAGATATCTGAATAAAGAATATAACTGAAGATAAAATTTAATACAAGTCCCCACTAGCAATAAGGCCACTTCACAGGCAATAGTCGATGAATAATATCGCTAAGAATTTCCTACCTGTGCTCAATCCGAATATTTGTACAATGTCATTGATATTTAAAAAATATATCGAAACACTGATTACACTAGTTTTAATATTTAACTATGAAAATTGCTATTGGATAAAGGCTGCTCCTAACAAACTTTTATCAAATACTTTACCATTTTTGATTATTTATCAATAGCATCAACTACGATTGAAAATAAGATATTCTTTGTAATAGAAAAGCTAGTGTATTCCATGCAGTCACGATAACACATATCCAAGAAACAACACAGTGTAAAAATATAATGTACTTATAAACGATAGCTCATGTGAGACTCTGGTCCCAAACTGTTTTAAACTTATTTTAATTAAAACTATGTTCCTATGTAAATGATATATTATTTTTATCATACCCATAAATTTGGATATCGGTAATAATACTGGAAAACTGATTAAAAATCGGATATTTTTTATAATCAGCCATTCAGAAAAAGGTGTTATGTTAAGAATTATGACAAGTGAAATAAAGCATAAAAATTATTCCATAGTTTTAATTTAAATACGTTGATATATTTAGTGGCCCAATTAGTCTGATTTTAGTTCCTATCAAACTTTAGAAAATGTAAATAACCTTGTCGTTTTTTATATTTTCAGGTCATTTAAAATTTACAAAAAATCTATGTCGCGGGGCTACATGTACGATGTGCAAAAAAAGGCCTCATAAAAATGTGTTTCTTAGCTGTTTACATTTTCTAGTTTGACGGTACCGGCACACGAGCTACCTTCAAAACAGAAAAACAGCACTAACAGAAATATCCTTAACTAGGCTGTAAGTTACACTTATTCTACGGGATTTACGCCTACAAATAAAACACAAATAGACACCGCGCCAGCTAGGCCGCGTACACACTAGTGACAATTGCGCACGCAAACAGAATCTTGATTGCAATCAAATTAGAACAATACAATTCGTATTTCTATAAATGATTGCGATAGTTTGGTCTCCATGTATATATATAGAAACAATTCAGTTATTATTTTATTTGAAATAGTCCCGGATGACATACAGACTTTTCTGTCTATTTTGGTCATTTTTCGTATCAGGCAATGATTTTTCTTAAAATCTCGTTCAACGCGGGACAATTCATATAAACTAATCAAAACTTTTACTACTAGGCCCTTTTTTCCAATATAAAACAATTAACTAATACTTTCACAATATAATTACAAATATCTGATGTATCCAACTATGTATAACAATCGATTTAGATTCTTTCTGGTTAGAAACAAGTACATTTAAAAAGCAACAGAACCACACAATGCTGTCACAGGTGTGCACAGAGCCTTATGAACATTTATAGTGTATTAGTGAAGTCTGTGTTTGTGTGGGCGCGAGTGTGCAATTAGTCTAAGTTGTAGCTTACTTGACTTATGCTATGCGGCCGAGTCGCTCACGATGATATGAGCTGCAACAAAATTTAAATATTTTATTTGATACACGAAATATAACATTATCTAACATTAATAAATAAATAACCTTAAGAAATAAAAAATCTTAAAAAAGCTTTTATTAAATAATCCTAATAACATACATCCCTTTTCCAATCCTTGAGTAGTGTGATTAGATTCATTCTATTTCTCTCACTCCTTTTAAATGTGTCATTGAAACAATTCAAAACATATTTCCTACATTCTCATTATTCTTATATCCATCGACATACATCCATGAAACTACAAATATAATTTTATATAAAGGTACATTTTAGCTACGCTTATGGGCATCAGATAAATCGTTTGTTTCTCGGATATCCAATACATTTTTTTAAGAATACGATACTTTAGATAAATTCCATGCAAATAAAAAACAAAACAATAAAAGCAGAATTTCTACCTTAATGGAAAGCGGGCGTATATCCATTCCACTTGTTTTTTGCGGATATTAAAAAAATTATATTCTCATAATATATTATTATTATAATAATATGTCCTTTATAAAACTATATAGTAATAGTTAACACTACGTAGACTACACTCCGCTTACTCTTAACATCTTAAATACACTGCAACAAAAAGAAAAAAGGTCCAATTAAAAATAATTATAAATTAATAAATATCTCATAATATCTTCTGATCTGAAATTTGTGACACTTTAAATTATAAACATTTGTTCAACTGCTGATTGATTTTTTTAGAGTTGATTTGATTTAACGCCAATTAAATGAGGAGACTTATTTATAGACTTCGAAATATCTTGTAAGATGTATCTGCTGATTCCATTAAACTTTATATTTATAGCCAGATACTTAGTAACTGTTTCTCCCATCATAAAAGATTTTAAAGTAAAAAATTCAATCATTTCATTGATACAATTTATCACTCATACATTTTTCCAAAATATACTCTAATGCTATAAATTTATTTGGTATTTAGGTACTTTCATACTCTAAATACAAAACTCATCATCCAGACGGTCACTCACCGACTTAACGGTCGCTTTGATGAAGTCCTTCTTGTGTGCAAGGTCAAAGTCTGGGTAGTGACTGTACACCTGCTTGCACACTGTCTTCATCGTGATCTGTTCCAGGTTAGCGCCCTCTAGTATCTGCTTGACGTATTTCTTTATTTCTTCGTCCTACAATATACAGCGAGTTTAATAGGTTGAAATATTGCTCCACTAAAGTCGGCTGAAGTAAACAGAATACCAAAGAGTGATTTAAATTATGTAAAGTGAGTCATGTCTTGAATAGCGGGTCGAAATATTCTACGCTGTCGATTCTATTTTTAACTAAATTGACAATGTTTTGACGTAAATCGAAATAGAAAATATAGTGAACACAATAATTTTTATTATTGTATGACCAAAAAGTTAGCCATATATTTAAGATATAATATTGCAACGTCGACTCACTGTAGGCGGTCGCTTGGCTTTCTTATCAGCAGGCGCGTCACTTTCCTCTCCACTTTCTTCTTCCTCGCTTCCCTCCTCTTCCTCCTCCTCGCTGCCTTCTCCCGATTCCTCGTCTGAAGACGCCTTCTTACCCTTTTTGCCCGCTGGCCGTCCAACAGGTTTGGCGCCCTTCTTTTTAGCTATACAATAAAGTAAAGATAAGTAAATACAATCAATAAAAGATATACGTCCATAGAAATATAATGCATAAAAATAAACTTGCTGTCTTATTCTATCAAAACGTATTTCTTGCAAATGACTCGATATCATATAATACAGGCAATCGTTTTGATGTTGGTATATTAACAAATGGGTTTCGTAAGTTCCTGCTAGAAAGCTTTGGAATCAAAATTTATATTAAAATTACATACCGGGAGGTGACGCGGGTTTCCGCTTGGCAGGCGTTGCCTTCTGCATCTTACCAGCTGGACCCTTGCGACCTCTCGCGACAGACCCGCTCGGCCGACCGCGCTTCGACTTTGGCTCCTATAATCATTTTATGATTTTGAATCTTAAAGCAATTAACAAAGTTGACAAACGCCAGATAGGAAATAAGTATTAGTACTACAGTTATGCCTAAAATTATTCAAAGTAAACTTGTTGTAACTCACATCAGATTCTTCTCCTTCGCTGCCAGAGTCCCCTGCTCCCTCGCTGTCGCTCTCTGACTTGTCGCTCTCATCTTCACTGTCAGACTTTGCCCTGCGACCGCGACCTTTGCTTACCTGTACAAGAAATCCTGGTTAATCACGAAATGGATAGAGATATAATCAGTTTGGGAGGTAACAGTATTTTAGTAAAATTCGAATTAACTAAATTCTTCATTACAGCAACATCCGTTAGTACATACCTTCCCGCTTCCCCGGCGACCTCTCCCCTTCTTGCCCCTCTTGCCAGCTTTTCCGGAGGAGCGACGTCGCCCACTGCTTTTGCGCTTGCGACCAGCGCCCCCTGCGACTTCGCCACCCTCAGGATCGAAGTCGGAATCGGCCTCTGATCCACTCGGATTGAACGAACCCTGCATAATTTTTTACTTATCTATATTCTATTAATTAAGGTTTAAAACTGAAGCGTAAGAAGTGTATCGTAATTTTAAATTTATATGGAGAAATCGAAGAAATCAAAACTTACATATAAGTAAACAGAAAATACATAAATTACTTTTAAATTTTAATGACATGGTGATTATCATAAATATTCAATTGTTTATATAAAAATTGCATTTTATTTTATAGTTTCTTTTAATCATTGCGTCGATTACTCACATCAGAATCTTCTGAACCTTCTTTAGCTGGTTTTGGTCCTTTGACTTTTGCTTCAGGGTCAGTTTCGTACTCTTCATCTGAATAGCCTGTGATAACACATTAATTTAATGATTTCATATTGTATTTATTATTGCACTAATTGTACTCATAGTTGCTTATGTTGGTCTTGGCTAACAGTACAACCGGCGTTCAAGACGACTAGCAACTTGCTTCGGCTTTCAGTGCCGGCAGTTGCGAAGCGCGCTTTACGGTCCGCGAACGAAACTTGCGGGGGTGAGTGGTATGTAAATGTGAACTAACCTCGATTGTGTATTTTAACAGCTGCGGACCTCCGCGGCCGGCCGCCGGGTGCTGCCGCGGCAGCGGGCGGGGGTCTCGCAACACCGCGTGCATGCGGTGAGTTAGCTGTCGGACATTGCAGAAAACCGACCAAACGGGCCGACAACTCCGCCGTTCCTCCTAAGACAGAAACAAATTTTATACTCAGTTATAGAAGTAGTCACCACAGATGTTATAACATAAATTATTTACTAGCGCCGCGTCCCTACTCCATCAAGCTAAAACATATACATAGAATTTTGTAGGCCTTAAATCCAAACATTATTCACTAAACAAAGTTTCAATCTTTAATAATCATTCAAATAAAACATCGTTACGGTAACAATACCTTATTTCTTCATACAACTTAGACAAGCCTACTATAAAAATATATACAAATTCGGCAAAAAAGCCCAAATGTGTTGTATCAAGTAATAAATTATGTATAGTCAAATAAAAACAAATATCGTCTTTTGGCTTTGTATGCTAATTTTTTCATTTTAGTTGTTTAATAGTAACCTTTCTTGTCCAGGTCCAGCATCTCACACATGGTGCGTATCTGCTTAGGTTCCATCTTAGTTGTCTCCTCCAATTTAGCTTTGTAATCAGAGGACCCGATAGCCCACTCGTAACCCTTGAACTTCTTGATATTACGCTTTACATTGCGGTCCAAGCAGAGTTGCTAGAGCAATTTAAAAGACATTATCATGTATAAAATTAATATCGTTTTGAAATTTTATTTTACTTTATTATAATAATATAACCCATTAATAAACAATTGTTAGTTTGCTATGTTAAGATTGGCAATCGAAATCGAATCATAACATAATAATGAAGTTATTCTTAGCCATTGTCCTATCAAAGTTAAGTATTTGTAATATAGTATAAACTAACCCCATACAGATACTGATGTAAAATCTTCTGATCTTGCGTCTTAAATCTTGATAGCGATACTTCCACGTTGCTAATGTGGCCCAGGGGAATCCCTTTTCCGGCTGGGAGAGGCACTGGAGGCTCTGTTGGCTGCCAGAATTTTTATCTTTGTTAATAATAATAACATTAAAATAATATTAACCAGCGAAACCACGCGGTTTGAACCATTTATGTTAGAATATCTTTATAAATTAAAATCTATTTGCTATTCTGATGTAAGCATTATATTTCTATACTGTTTCTTTAAAATCCATTCAATAGTTTTCGCGTGAAGGAGTAAAACATCCCTCAGTACTCACAAACTTTCGCGTTTCTACTGATTAATAATATTACCTCTTTTTTCGGTTTCGGTTTAGGCGCCTCTTCTTCTTCCTCTTCCTCCTCTTCTTCTTCACCTTCTTCATCACCCTCCTCTTCATCTTCTTCTCCCTCCTCATCACCGTCCTTTGCTTTCTTCGCAGGTTTCTTTACTCTAATATTATAAATATTATTTTAGTAAGCAATCTGAAATTGCGGAAGTCATCTATTTGTTAGTTACTCACTTAGACTTGGGTTTTTTCTCATCTTCCTCTTCACCCTCCTCTCCTTCCTCCTCCTCTTCCTCGTCCATTTCCTCATCATCCTCATCTTCTTCCTCTGTGTCCTATAGAAAAAGCATAATTGTTTATAATACTTTTAAACAAAAACACCTAAGAACAAGTTCTATGTAATTCAAAAATTTAGCATGTTAGGCTAAAAACATGAGATTAGTAATTATGAGCTCTTTTCCAAATATAAATTGCACTGTGTGACAGCATATACACTACGAACAAATAAACTGTCGTTATATAAGATTTATGATTCCTATATGAAATTGAAACATATAAGTATATAGTATTAATATATAACCTCTTTTTTGGGTTTCTTCTTAGCGGCTGGTTTTTTAGCTGCTTTGTCGTTTTCCTTTACGTCTTCTTTATCGTCTTCTTCATGTGTCTCACCATTCTCCTCCTAAACAAATACGGCATTATTACAAAATATACTAAAAAATGTCAACTTCACGCATTTTAATAAATTAATTATCTACTTATGTTAACACAGTGATGGTCAATCATGCATAAGGCTTTTCATTTATAGACTCCAGAACTTCTTGCGTTTAGTAAATTAAACGACCTTTGCAACAAATCTAAATTTTAAAGTACTTTAATTTACCGTAGTCTCGTTTCACATTAATAAAAATGTACAGAAAATGGCAATACCTTTTTATCCACATCTGGTTTTGATCCCTTTTCTTCCTTAGAATCTTCGCCGCCTGTATCATCTTTGCCGTTTGCTGTAGTTGATTTTGCATCGCCTGGGAAAACAAAATATCCATAAATATCTATATTTCAACTACTTAATTATTCGTTAAATTCCCGAATGTTATAATTGAGACATCAAGACAAAATTTATTTTATATATTACACAATCATGTTAATATCAAAATTAAAAATATGATAATTATCTCAAAAAGCATGGGAACAGCTTTTGTAAGTTATAATACAATTTTGCAATTATTATTTATATCATTCAGGTTACTGACCTAATAAACCTTAGGTATTTTGATTTATATATGTACTTATATACATTTTCAATATATTATTTAGATTATATGGGAGTACTATTCAAAATTAAAATATATTCCTCAAATAAATATTTATTAACGATTGGATGATTATTATGTGAAATATTAATATTTACATTGCATTCATCACAAAACAGTAATTGATTTTTGCATTATAATGTAAGTATTAATAAAACAATCCTTTGTTATTTTATTTCCTTATTCCAAAACAAACAAGTACAAAAAAGCCAAGCAGAAGCCACAAATTAATGAAAGTCCACAATAAAAGTTACCAGTTGAACTAAACTTTCACCGTTTTCCCTACAACTCTTAACTAAGGTTTCCTAAGTTTTCGAGAAAATTCAAATCTGTTAAATCGGCTTAAAATATATTTATAATTGTCCTTGTACTTATTTGAATTATTATGATGCTTATTGATTAAATAAAACACCCTCTGTCTAACATAAAATACGAATATAATACGGTCCTTATAGATCTTCACGTGTGTAATCGAAATAATCATTTACGAAAAAACCTTAATTGGGGATGAACGTAGTATGCACTCATGTAGTCAATAAATGTTAACGAAATATAAAATTAGACTCGAATTATGATGAGGATTTCTTAATAACATCTTGCGTCTTAAAAAAATAAATTTCACCATGAAATGATTGACGAATTAGAAATTAAAATTAAAATCACCATGAAAGGATTGACGAATTAGATACTGATAAACTATACAACTTTATAAGTGACACATTATGCATATATATATGCGAGACTCGATAGAAAATCGATGTCATTGATTGAATTTTTGTACCGAAAGTATTTATGTTCAAAGAGCTAAGAGCCTTATTCTTACGCTTTTATGCTTTAAGACAACAGTGCTGTTAGCTCCATGCCTTTACAACTAACCGAATGTGTAGCGTGGTACTCGTTCACCATATCTGTAAGTATCCAAGGGCGCTTCAGGACTAAAACATGAGTTACCACTAATTCAATGGGATACTCCCTCTTGTATATCTAAATCTAATTTAAAAATACAATAAGAAATCTCAGTTAAGAAAGTAGTAATATACTTTGCACTTTGTTTAGGTCACATATTTTGTTTGCTAGCTGCAACTCAGAATCCGTGTTAAAGGTTATTCACCTTATTTACAAAGCGATTGAAGTCACGTGCACTTATTAAAAATACCTTTCACAATTAGTCTACGATAGTTTCGATAAATGCCTAACATTTTTAGAATTAGAAACAAAAAGCGTATGAATAGAATAGAATTGGAAAAACCAGTTTATTAGCCAAATTGTCATTGTAAGAACTGAGAGATGTATGCGCAAAAGCTTTATTATGCGTTTATGAGCATCAAGGTATCGGTAAGCTTTACCAAACAATAATTTATGAAAAATATGACTTTGTTCAAAATAGAACGCCCTAGAATTCCCTTCTGAACTAATAAACCACATTTTAACAGGCTGAAGTACATATTCGCTCGTTTTTTGGGGTTACTTAGCAAGGCATCAATCATATTATATAAAATAGTCAGAGAGCTAGGTTATATTATAAACCAAACAGTAATGTAAAAAATAAAAAAAAATACAGGTAAATATAACAAATCAAAAAGTAACACAGTATCATTTTTCGCCGATATCACGTGTTAATACAAAGCAAAAAACGGCCTTGCTAGCTTCTATACGCTAACTGAGACGCATGAATATATAAAAACCAACTGCTGTATTTTTTTAATACTCATGTTAACCGAGTGCGATTTTCAATTATCAAGTCTCCGAAGTGATATAAATACGAATGTTATTTTAAAATGGCCAAGCGATGGATGAAAATATAAATAAAATATGTACTCATATAAAAATATTTTATGAACATTTAAAATCAATAATTAGATATCGAGATACTACTTACTAAAATAGTTCTTTACCAACGTAATAATAAAAAAATACGTAATAGCAAGTAGCCGAGATCGCTGATAACGTGGCCACACCAGTAACTTTTGACTGATAAGCGGCAGATAAACTGTAGACTGCAGATATAATGTTTAATTAAATCTTTTGTTTTATTTACCAATAATAGTTCACGCGAAAATTTAATTTGATACAGGTTGCTATATGTTGTTACTATAGAAATTATTTAATGAATGCATACGTCACATCTAGAAGACAAAAGCCTTTAACTATTATATATAATTACTGGAATAACTTATATCGTATTCTTAAGGCTCTTGGTTAGTCTAACAACATTTTCAATTTTTAAGGAATATAAATGATATTCGGAAATGAAATCTTTTTTTTAACTTTTGAGGGCCACCAAAAGATATAATCGTAAACAGTAAGCAATAGACTCGTTAGCTTCTGGCTACATAAAGGAATCGAATTTAGGGCTTTTAATATTAATAATATTGCTATACGAAATACATAGTATATATAGACTTCCTAAGTTTTATTTCGATACGAGTATTCGAAGATAAAATTGTGTTTTAAAAGATTATTTTAGTATGAAGTAATTAAAAGCGAAGCTATTGAAAGCGTTTTGAAATTGTTGAAAGTATAAGTTAGTCTTCACCAAGATTTAGGCAAACATCTTTTTTCCATATTGCATCGTGCAGACCTGGCTTTGTTTCAAAAATTACTTTTACACTAGTCTATCACATGCTTTCGGTGGTCTATTTGCTCAATTTGTGCAACTTTCTCAGATAATACGGAATAGCTTTTGCAGGCATGCCATTTTTTTATACGTTGCGGTGAAGTACCTACACCTTTTTTATAAGCATTCATAAGAATTATGTTGTAATTTTTCAACTCAACAAAATTTAACAAAATGCATGTATATCGTAATTCGTGCTGAATGAATATGTTACTGGTAAAAATATTCAGAAACTTACCCTGAGAGTTAAACATTATTTACAATTAACTCCAGTCATTTTTAAGCGATTCCATGTTCATCTCTATTGATTGTACCGTTCTTATTACGTCAGAGATATTTTTGACGTCGTGAATTAATATTTATTATAATGTTTATGTTTCGTATAAATTACGCCAAGATTTCACGTACCATTAATACTAACGGAACTCTCAATATAGACGAGTGATAACCGCCATAATTAAATATATTTAGTGCAACATTTAACCCAAGACACTTGTTGAACACAGACAAAATGAAGGTATGTAAACAAAATGTATGAGCTACTTACAAAAAGGCGACTCATGGAAACGATGTACATTTAATTTATTTCTTCATAATATTGACTTTTATTGAGGAAATTAGAAAACTCCTACTCCGTTTTAGGAGCCCTACTTTTGAGATTACAACTTCTTGGTTGGTTGAGATTGGTGTAATAGATAACAGAAAGGAATTAATCAGAAACGTATAGTCCCCAGTATTAATCAAATACTATAATACACAATAGTAATTTTTACTTAGGACTTTAATAACACTAATTTAAGCTAAGTTTATAATCTGGTAGATAAGCAAAATCTTGTCATTGGCAAGGCGTTTGCAAAAATGAAAGTTTGAATTATTTTGAAGCGAGGTAATTATATGCAAGTAAAGAAAATGTATTTTCCCAGAAGTTGCGCATAACCAAATAAATATAATAATCGAATTATATTATTGAGAAATTTTAAAAAGTCGTTGCAAGTAGCTCATACAGGCCCCACAGGTTAGTCGCGATGTAGATGAACACGTTGCAGTTTTCATTGAAACACATGAATCTAACCTTCTGGGGGATCTCTGTTTTCGGTTTGGTCTACGGTCGTGTTACCTTGCGCGTCGGGGGCCGACTCACCCTTGGAATCCTGGGATGATTCGTCTTCTGTCGTCTGACCGTCACCCGTTCCGGATTTTTTGTCTTCATCCTAAATAAACATTTTTAATTAATATATACCACTATAAATAAGGTATAGCAATGTCCAGGTATGGAAATAAATAATGGACAAACAACTCAGCATCTTTCTTGTAATCCTGTAATATAATAAAAACATAGTTTAATAATGAATACCTTTAACATATACATATATGTTACATACAATGTTCACATATAATTTTTTTCTAGTTGTTTTAATGTATATGCAATAATATGTACTAAAGTGTTACTTAAAATATATAAGTTTTTAAATACATTATGATTTGTATGTACATATTTAAAACAATTAACAGTACAAGTAATATATTATGTGATATCTCTTATTTGGAATATACATTAATACTTTTAAAAAAATTGATAAATTCATCCCTCGATAGATTCATTTATCAATTAAAACTTCATAAGTATGTTAGTATTTTGTGATATTTAATGTGAGAGGGCAACTAGATTTTCTTTACATATTTAAAAAAATATTTAACCATTACTAAGTTACTTTTTTCATGACACAGACAATAGAATAATATATATGTATGTTCAATATACATGAATATGAAAAATTTTATATGCATTACATATCATTATAACTGCTTTCATAGGTATAACTGCTTCATACAATAATATTCTATTGGAACTTTTCATATTGTAAGTTGTTATCGATATGAGCATCTAATAAAGTTTTATGAAACTTACATAGCTTTACCCACACTTTAGAGGTTACATTAACTTTATACGGAAAAAATTAATTGCAAAGTTCTTGAGATTATGATTTTAGGAAGTTCACAATTTAATCGAGATAATGATTTCTTTATGTAACATTTATATTTTTGATTGCAAATTTATATTTTAGTCAAACCCTATTTCACTTACTATCTTTCTAATATTGAGACATAATAATCCGAAGCATTATCTACACTATCTGTGTATAGTTAAGTTGTTGCAATTATATGATTACGAAGTACAATAATTTTTACTTTGCATATATAAGCATTATTTATATAGAATTTTAGATCTATTTAAGAAAGCAATAATAAAAATGCATTTATATCAAAATCCATACATCAATGCAGAAAAATCCAGTCAGTTAAAAAGTACCTACAATACTAGTAGAAACCATTTATAAGTTCATATACAGCAAGGGAATTTCCACCTTAAACTTAGCTCAACAAGGTTCACAAGACATAAACAATTTAATCTGTACTACCGTGTTCTCTATGTAAAATGTATGTATATATACAGCTGTGTACATAACAACTATATGCATAATATTCGAATTATATGTCTAAATGTTAAGGTCATTTATAAAATTTGTAAGTTCGTTAACAACAAAATTTCTAAATGCGCTGCTATTATTAAGTGAGACGCAATAATACCTCTAGCAAATTTCGTAGGATTCAAATGCTCAGTGCCTGAAGTGGCCTATTTTTTTATTTACATTGCTCTGTGCGTATGCAGCGAAAATAAGAAGGCGCGAACTCGCGCCTCAGTGTATAAACATCATAATATCACGATGCCTTTGAATAGAAATTTCGCAAGAAATAAAATATCAAGGTCATGCGGATTTCCTATCAATGTCATACTATATCGTGCACATTTAACAAAGACCCTGCAGCCAAATGCAAAGGGGCGGGGGTGGTAAAATAAGCGAAAAACTGAAAACTATCCCATTAGAATCAGTTTCGATAACTGATCAATATTGCATTTGCAGTTTTTGAACGAAATTATTAACTAAAATCAC
Source organism: Hebomoia glaucippe (assembly GCA_025727935.1). Taxonomy (NCBI): domain Eukaryota; kingdom Metazoa; phylum Arthropoda; class Insecta; order Lepidoptera; family Pieridae; genus Hebomoia; species Hebomoia glaucippe. The sequence goes on from JAOSYY010000009.1 coordinate 13,538,735, forward strand.
AACCCTTCGTGGCGTAGTTCCCGCGTTTCGCGGGAAGCAAACGTTCTGTCAGCCATGTTGAGACGCAGGCAAACTTTTATGATATAACACGGAAATAACATCACTTCACAGCTTTGTTTGTCTTCAATATATTCACACAGATATAATGAAAATTATTGTAATAACAAATTACACAACTATACCTGATTATCACTGATTTTTGCTTTATCGGTATCACCCGACATTTTTCCTACGAAGAAATTGAAAGCGAATTCCAAGCGTCTTCAAACACCGGACAACACAAATGCACGCACCCACAACATAGAAAAAAAACTTTGCGTTCGGTTTCACTCAATCCAAATGTATGCATAAATTTCAGTCTTAATTCTTATAAAATCTATAATATACATAATGAATATTTTTAACACTTTTATCTAATTATTGAAATTTAAAAATGTCTTTACATTTTCGTAGGATTATATAAACATTTAAAAGACTTCTAAAAAATTAAACTATAAATAATTAACAATAATTGTAAGATAAAAAGAAATAAAATCACTTATTTTAATATATTTAGATATAAAGTTAATGTATTATATTTTTATTTCTCATATAAAAAAAAAATTAAGCTATATATGTTGCAAAATCTAAACGCAAAATGCCATCTCCATAGACAATAAATGAAGAAGCTTTAAATGTAAAAAGTATACCGGAAAAGGAATTAAAATAATATTACCTTAAGACATCGAAATATTTTATTTTTATAAAGCAAAAATAATTTAAAATAATGTATCTTTACCCAGTATATGTGTACTTTTACTTTTTGTTAGTCTTTTCAAAACATAATAGCCAATCATGCCTTTACGTTTTTTAGTGACAAGAATGTGTCAAAAATACTCTAATTCGATTGGCCTTTATTATAAATGAATGGTGTCACTCAACTTTACAATTTATGGTTAATGGACGCGTCTCTTTCTTGAGTTCGCGACAGAGGCCAATTTTTTGGTTCTTTGCATTTGATCGTTATTAATGGCTGCCGTATTGCGTGGTTGAATGTTTACTCTAATTCAAACATGAGTGATTATTCTTCTATGGCTACGCTTCAAAACAACAGTGTAACAGGAGGATTTGCGGCAGCTTTACAACGTGCGAAATTGGTAAGACAGCGTATCTGTATTGGGCAGATCGAAAACGTTATTCTCTTTCAATTTTTGTCGAAATTAATATTAGCTTTACTCTTATAGATTAAAATATTGATTGCTATCTTAACATATTTGAAATTGCAACGTATAACCTACTTTTTAAAACGGTATAGTTTGTGATTCATACATTTGTATCTCATTATTTTAGGTAGCCGCCAAAATTGAAGGTGGTGGAAATAAGAGATCATTAGAAGAAGGACCAGAACCGAGCTCAAAGAAAATAGCACCTGTAGAACCTCAATACTCACCTCCACAAATGAGGTGAGTCTCTATTTAATACAGATATTAATTTAAGTTTTGAGTTGTATAAACGTACGTATTAAAATATTTTACACTCACTAAAATGTAAATTATTTGCTAGAATATGTAACTAAGGTCCGTAATTAATACAAAACTAATTTTTTAGTCTAAATGTAATAGCTGAATGTTTCCTCAGAGAAAAAGGAAAACAAATTGTCAGTTTGCTTCTAATTAAAAAAAATCGTGCCTTTTATTTTGTATATATGGTTGTGTATGTGTTAGTTTCAGTTATTTTTCTATATATTTATTTCTAAGTGTAATATTTCAGGAAATTGTAACAAAGAATAAAATTGATAATCTTCATGAGTTACATATATGTATATATATTAATAAAGAACAGAGAACTTGCTTCTTTTTGTATATAAACAAATATATTAAACAATACATATTAACATGAACTTGAATAACAGTTTATGGGTTGTAACACACTATAAGTATAGAACAATAATTTATTAAAAAAACTCAAGTTTTATTTTCTATTTCTTTATATCTATGTTACAACAGTCAAAATCAGCAGTTATATAAGCCTTTTTTATTCTCTTGATTATTTTTTGATTAAATAGTTAGAAATCATAAAATTTCTAAAATGTATAAGAATATAAGTAAGCAAAAAAATACAAAAATTTGGCTGCCGACTGAAGATGTTGATCTTGTCAAGACTGTCAATGTGAAATATTGTACAGTGTAACAGCAGCAGCAGCGGCGGCGGCGGCGGCAGCAGCTCGTCTAGCTGCAAATTCGGCATCGCCTCCCGCTCCTTCTGGACCTCCCAACATGATGAACGACCAAGCAATTAATGACTATATCAGGGTTCCCGATAAAATGGTCGGACTCAGTGAGTAAACGTAGACTTGCTACCAAGAATGGTGAAATGGGCTTTAGTCGCTTGATTCCTAACACTTTACAGGTCCAGGAGACACAGTATAAAATGTTTTCAAGGGCATATTCTTTAGTAGCAATATATTAGACATTTTAATCACCAGGTCCTCTGGTAAACATAAGGCTTTACTCAAATTGTAATCTTGCTTTAGTACATTTTGTCTAGTGTATATTTTGTGTATTACTTAGCTGAATTTAAATTCAATTACATTTTTAGTCATGCTTTGACTGCTTTCAATTCTAATTACACTTTTATCTTGATAATGTTTTTGTATTTCTTGTCTAGTACTACAAAATAGTTTTTTGAAAGATATTTGCTAAGCATGCCACCTTACTGTTCTTATTTTTTTATAATTTCATTCTTGTATGTGTGTATCTATTTGTGGTATATCACCAAACAAAGTAACAAAACTCTTTTTTCTAATTCTACCAATTTTTATTTCAATTAATTGAAAAGTGCACTAAAGCAGATCACAAATACAATATTCTAATGTATATTTTCCATCAAATTAATAAGAGAGATCTCATATGCAGATTACTGTTTGTATAAGATTATAACCCTTGAAGGCATTAAGAATATGGGAATTCTTGGTTTTATACAATGTATGTCTTGTTGAAACTAAAGACAGCTGTGGTGAAGGAGCAAGATTGGTGCAAGTTTAAATTAGCTTTGGCATGATTTTTTTCTGTGACATACATTTTTTTCTAAACAATATTATTGATGGCAGTAATCGGTCGCGGTGGAGAGCAGATCACAAGGTTGCAAGCCGAGACAGGATGCAAGATCCAAATGGCTCCAGACTCTGGTCAACCTGAGAGACTTTGTACTCTCACTGGGTCGCGGGAAGCAATCGCTAGGGCCAAGTAACTGAATTTTGTTTTTATGCTTGATTTTTTATTCTATAGAAGCAAACTGACATCACAATAGCGTGATGCTGAACTTTAACTAGTTTATAGGTAGGTATTATTAAGATAGTTTTAAAAATCAAAGACTAAAGGAAGACTTTAATCATAATTAAAAAAATATATATGGTTGAAGTCTTCCGAGTCTTATGGTATGTTTTAACGTCCTAAAGCATGATTTAATAGAGAATTAGTATAATTTTGCACAATTTTGTCAACAATCAATTATATATATATATATATATATATATATCCACTATTCAATATGCACTTCATAATTCTATAATAAATAAAATAGTAGATGTTTTAACATGATCTTAAATTTAACATTATTTAACCATTTATCATGTAATAAACTCATAAAGATCATATATTTTCTATTGTTTTGTCATAAATATATTCTATAATTAATTTTTGTATAGCTATCCATATATTGTTATATATTTATGTATAAATTTGCAAAGATGAAACTTGTTATCTTTAACTTGACTAATCATATATTTAGTTTTTGGTTAAAATGTTCTCCAAAATAAACAGATATGATATAATGAAAAAAACATAAAAGGCTGAATATAAAAAACCAATTGTAATTTACAATCATCTTATAACATAGTAGGGCTACAAAAGCAGAATGCTTACAATCAATATAAATACATTTTTGCTATTACTAAACTTCAAATCACACGTGATAAATTTACATGTATCAGCTGTTATCTTTAATAAATATTTAATTATTAAACTAATTCTAAGGAATACCATACTAAAATAACAATTTATATTGCTATTAAATTACTTAATAAACACTGAATTAATTTATAGCAATCTACAAATAGATATTATAAATTGTAATGTGTTTATTATGTCAAAATTAAAGTCTTGTGTGTAAATTAAAATTTTTCGTTGGTTTTTTTCATTTAAATTTTTTGTTGGTCTCATCCATCTAAATTCAATAATGGCCAGATTTTATGTACTATGTACCAGATTATGATTTCTTATTTCAGAGTTCAATTGTATTGATCGCATAAAGTATTATAATGTATTTTTACAGGGAGCTGGTGAATAACATCGTTAACCACCGTGGTCGCGAGAACGCGCCCCAACATCCTGAGCAAGGCATGTCGCCCATGGGCCCCAGAGGAGGCGGAGGTGGATTAGGCGGCGGAAATACAGTAAGTGCAACTGCTAACTTTATTATTCTACATTGACCTAAGAAGATCCTAATACACGTTATTATATCAAATTTATAAAAAGAATTGCGAAATAAAAAAAAAAGATTTTGAAGCATTTTTTGAATTTAAAATAAATTTTTGATACAAAAACATGTTTCTTAAGAAATAGGTAAGGACATTAATCATTTTAACAATAATATTTATTCAATAACTGTAATATCAGCAGGAAGAAATAATGCTGCCTGGACCTAAAGTTGGTTTGATCATCGGAAAAAATGGTAAAACCATCAAGCAGTTGCAAGAGCAGTCTGGCGCCAAAATGGTGGTCATACAGGATGGACCTAATACTGAATATGTAGGTTTTAGTTAAATTTAATTGTTTATTAAAAGCATTGCACATATTGTTGATATAAGTTTTAGCTTTCAGCATTTATTTTGCAATTAAACTTTAATTTGCAATAGTTTTGAAAAATAGCTTTTCCTCATTTTTCAGATGCTAATTCTAAGATGTTACTTCAGTTTGAATATCATTATATAAAATTTTAACATCTAAGTGTTTAATAAATTTTGATCTGTCTTAATAATATTATTGATGAAATAAACAGGAAAAACCGCTGCGTATATCAGGCGACCCCGTTAAAGTCGAACACGCAAAGCAGTTGGTGTTTGAGCTCCTCCAGGAGAAAGAAGGGGGGCAAGCTCCCAGACTAGACAGGGGCTTCGACGACGGCTATCAGGAACAGGGCAACGGCATGACGTCCAGTGAAGTTAGTTTTCTTTCTTATTCGCCAACAATCGTCAGGTTATAAGCAGTAATGAAAACACAATTGCACATTTACAATACAAAATTACAACAACATAAAATAACTAACAGATATTGTGTATGAGAAAGGTCCTATTGTTTAATAGAGAGGTCTGTCAGATAATCATTTAATTGTGAAAAGGAAGTACAATAAAACCAAAAACATTGAAGTTTTTGGTCTTAACAAGCTTCTCTTTGATTAACATTCATTCAGATTAAATGAAGTCTCAAAACATTATTTACTCTTGTAGGCTATGTCACTTTCAGAAGCTGAATATATGACAGTCATTGTTAATAGTTACTCTAAAATATAGGTGTTAGTGCCAAAGACAGCAGTGGGCGTTGTGATTGGACGCAACGGTGACATGATTAAGAAGATACAGAATGATTCTGGATGTCGAGTTCAGTTCCATCAGGAGAGGGAGGAGGGTCCTGGCGACAAAAGGTTCATATCTATATTATTTCAGAATAATCAGATAGTTGATTATTGATTTATAATAGCATATATATTGAATAGCAGGTTTTCAAGGCATATATATTTTTCATAGCAGACTAGCTTGAGACTTATTGGTGACCTCTCAGCCTTAGAAGATCTTGCTTATTAAATGTTGTTATTGGTTGAGGTATTACCTATATAGATAACTACCACCAGTCATTTGCAGCGCAACTCATCTCTGAATGACCAATATGAAAATAAAGTTATAATTTTTTTCTTGTTAGGTGTTACCTGCAAGGTTTGCCACATCAAGTGGATCATGCAAGGCAGATGATTGAGGATTTGATAAACAGCGTTAATGTAAGTAATGTATGTATAACAATTTATGACACAGTTATTTTTTAATTTTATTTTATTTTTGCAAAAATAGACCCACCTACAGCCAATAACTTTCGCATTTATAATATTTACACTGTCATACAGTTGGCAATCCGTTCCGGTCGTGGGCGTTCAAATAACAAAAACAACAATCAAGGCAATAACGACAGAGATAATCAACAGTGGCAGGACAACACACCGGAAGTGCGGGTCACCTTCTCTATGCCAAACGTCAAGTGTGGACTCATTATTGGCAGAGGTAAGGAATGCCTATTACATGAATATACTATAGTTAAGCCAAATCCTGACTTCATCATATCAGCTCCACTTTACTCAATTCTATTCTCATTAGAACTTAAGACAGTTTTAAAGTAATTAAAATCAGTGTTACCAATGTAAATAAATTCATTGTTCACAGATACTGATTTTTTAAATTGTCAATATGAAACTATTAATTTTAAAAGGATTAGCATTATTTTTGGTTGTGTAATATGATAAAATCACTCTAGCATGGTCTTCAAGAGTTATTCACAAGTTTAAAAATAATGAATAACAAAATAAATGATTGGCATGTAAGTCTGTCCTGAGGAAGAAGTTAAGTTACACATATGCAGAATTTTAAATTGGAACAGTCTTACATTTTTTCTATAAAATTTTGAGATAAACAACGTGATTTTATAAATTAACTTTTACCACTTCATAATTTAAAAAATTGGTACATATTTCTATTAGGTGGTGAAGTGATAAAGCAGATCAACGCTCAATCAGGCGCCCACTGCGAGCTAGACAGGCGCGCGCAAACTCAGGATCGCGTTAACCGAACGTTCTTTATCAAGGGTCACCCTGACGCAGTTGAAAACTGCAAGAGGATCATTATGGAAAAAGTTGGTATGGTAAGTAAGGAAGTACTTTTTTAGTAATTAGTTTTTGTTTTAGAATTGTAAGATCCTCATTTTTGTTATTGTATTAAATTGGTTCTAAGAGTATATAAGTGGCCATCGAAGATTTAAAAGAATTTATTTGTTGAATTATTTATGTCTGTACAGGTAATGCAAACCCTTCAAAATTCTGTTCATACATGGACTACATATATGACAATTTTTATATTTTTTGACTTGTAGATTGACCACATTCAATTGATATTTACATTATAGATATAAATGATTAGGGAAATTTTATACATATAACCCGGTATCAGTAAAAAACGCGAATTGCCCGTAGTTGATACTTGTTAAGTACATGAAAACTTATAATATATCAAAATGTCTAGCCTGTGAACTTCATACCTGATGGAGGCCCAGGCAGCGACAATGGCAATGGTGGTAACAATGGCGGCGGGCCCGGTGGCGAGTACTATGGCGGCGGTGGCGGCAGCGGTGCCGGTGGCGGTGGTGGTGGTAGTGGTGGACCAGCCTGGGGTTACAACCCCCATTGGCATCAGCAACAACCGCATCAGCCGCAGGTACATTATTATGATGATTAGGTCACCCATACCTAAGCATAAAAAATGAAAATCTGTTCTATTCTCTCAATAATAAAACATCAAAATATTTCATAATTAAATGTTATGGTGTTGGTTGTCATGTGGCTACCAACGACACATAGAGGCTATTGTATGTGGCTTAAGTTATCCAATGCACTTTACAGCAGCAACAAGTCCGAATCAATCCAGCGACTGGTCAACCAGACTACTCTCAGCAGTGGATAGACTACTATAGGTCGCTTGGGCTAGTGCACGAAGCTGAGGCCATTGAACAGCAGGCGAAACAGCAGCAAATGGGTAAATATCAGTAGATCTATGTACTGAACTTTATTATTTTTCGACATAGATTTATCTTTTAAAGTTTTATGACATCAACTGTATAGCAATATGCAATTTTAAATGTCTAATTCAGTGATTGTTATTTTTTGAAAAGTATGTAAATGGTTAATAATGTGTGCATGTTGAATTAGTCTACAAACATGAAGTTCGCCATCTTTAACTAAGTATCGAAAACTATTTTATGAAAGGAGTTTGATTGTTTCTTTATTGCGTAATCTTAAAATAATACAATGTTTCAGGACTTTAATTTTGCTCGAACTGACTTTAAGGTTACTATTTTTCTGATGATTGTAGCATCTAGCTTACCATAAATATAAGTTTTGGTATGCTAGTGGTCAGTGGTTTTAATTGTATGTAGTATAAAATCTAATAAAGCATTAAATATGACAGGCAATCAATCAAACGCGCCGAGTCCGAGTCAAGCAAACTCTGGCCCGCCATCCAACACGGCGACGACGAGTAATGCAGGGGGCGGTGGTGGCGCAGGGGGTGGTGGTGCGGGCGCACCGGACTACAGCGCACAGTGGGCCGAGTACTACCGTGGCATCGGCAAGATTAAGGAGGCCGAGGCAATAGAAGCCCAGATCAAAGCTAAGGTTAGTTTGACGGATGCATTAATCTTGTCGTATATTTCACGCGCAACAGAACAGTTACGAGTCTGACTGTCGTTTTGTCTGACAGGCTTGTATTATAAATCGGACATTTAAACGTTAATGAGTTAGGTAGAAATAATTTACTTATCATTAGATGATTCTCATGTACTTCTGTAGATGATTGTCATATATGGGTTGTTTATCCTATGGCTAGTGACGTGCATTGCATTTGGGCACTTTATAGCCTGGTTCCCTTAAAAATTTCATGTTAACCTGTATTCAATTTGAATTACAGTATTTTTATTGGTGAAAGTAATAATATACTTGTTTTTAGGATTTTTTTGATGATATTAAATTTTTTTAAGAAGTCACTACATAAATTGCCTAGACGCAATTAACACTGTTGGTTTTATGTCTTAGGTCTAAAAATATAGTATAAATTTTGCGAACCAATTAAAGATATGGTCCTATATGTTGTTTAAAGTATTATAAATAAATATATCTCCAATATATTATAGAACTATTCTATTTAACAGCAACAGCAACCTCAACAACAGACACCACAGCAGACACCGGCCGCTTCCGCCCCTCAGCCGACTTCGCATCCACCTAGCCAGCCATCCCCCGGAGGCATGGGCCAGTACCCCCAGTACCCAATGTACCCGCCAGTGTACCCTTACCCGTACCCGTACGGCAATGCGCCGGCTGACTCGGTACATCAGTAATGTGAGTCTATATTTTCTTTGTATATTTTTAGTGTGGTAAACGCAAAGAGATTTATTAATACTGATAAAGCCTATATAATCTAATTAAAAATAAGTCTACAACCCATACATTAGTGATCAAATACACTCCAAAGAAGTATAATTAAACAGCGAGTGTGCTTTACGATGTTGTTATATATTTTTATAAGCCCGTATTCTAAGATGTGACTGAATTCACAATGAATGGCCCCAGAACAAATAAGGTTTTATTAGATATCCCTCCAAATACATTCAGAATCCATGATACCTTAGCGGGGAATCAGTGGAAGATCGAAACCTACACACACTGTGCATTTCCTCCTCGCAAAAAAAGTGAAAAGATCAAAACTTAGAAATGTTTTTTGACAACTTAAAATTAGATTTGCATTTGTCACGTATTGGAATACAAACCTTAATCTCTTTATGTTAAATTTGTATATGTGTAGTGCCCTATAAAAATATATACTTAGCTTTTTTAGTGTATAGATTTTGAGTTGCCTTTTATCTTATATGAGATATTTTATTATACTGAACACTATTATTTTCTTGAGTTGTAAGCAAATTAAAACCATACTGCTTTTCTTGACATTCTATAGGTTTTCCTTTTCACAATGTAAAGTAATGAGTAAAACAATTTCTTACAATATAGTTTCATTGACATGCAGAGTATAAATTTTGCACAGGTTTTAAGTACAGTCGAAAATTACTTGTGGGCAGATAAGCATTGCCTCTTATTATACAGGGCGTTTGGGGACTGCTCCGGAAGGGACGGAATAAAATTCGATCCTAACTAAAAAAATCATATTTTTAAAACGTTCTATTAGCGTTATTTCGCTCCATCATGTTCGTCCAGCTGTTTTTGTTATAATGATTCATTGCTGGTTCTCTTTTTTTTTAGTAAAGTAATGTATTTTTTTATGAAAATATCGTTTCATTTAGCTATACCTACAAAATGGAGCGCAAATAGTGCTAATAAAAAGTGTTAAAAATATGTCTTTTTTTTTACTCAAGATCGTTTTCTTTTTTTTTATCAGTGCTATCAACCATCTTCGTTTTCGGGAGCATTCCCCAGAAACCTGTAAATCTCAATTAGTACCTATAAATTTAATTATGGTATGTTTGTTATTATAGGGGAAAGTTATTAGATCTTTATTTGTGT
>JAOSYY010000009.1:13549199-13563052 GCA_025727935.1 Hebomoia glaucippe
TCATAAGGTTCGGTCGAGCCGTTTCGGAGGAGTTCAAGTTCGAACACCGTGACACGAGAATTTTATATATTAGATAGGTTCATAAATAATCCGTACTTATGAACCTTTATTAAATAATGATAAAAAAAAATAAAACTTGTCTACGCTACTAAATACTGTGTAGTTTTTTAAATTGCAAACACTTTTAGTATCAATCTATGTTATAGATGCAGTAATTACTATTAAGTATTCCTTTGACTTTCTACAAAACCAAGTAAGGACTAAAACTACTACCACAAACTACGATATTAGTTTTCAATATTTTTTATCTATAGTTATGTGAACACTAGATATATTAATTAGACCCTCCTCAATTTTGACGCGCTAGTTTATCTAGCTATAAATACATTTCTGAACGTCGAGTATTCGATTCACACTAACCTAAAAAAATACATATTTATCTATAGATATAAATAAAATTGAAATGTCCGTTTGTTATACCAAAATTACATCTATTTTTCAATCCATATGAAACTATTCACAAAGCTGAACAAAAATACAACGAATAACATTTTAGTGTGTCTGTTTGTCTACTCAATTTATCTAAGAAAATCAACGCCCGATTTTGAATGGACCTTCACTGGCAGATATCTAATGCTATACTAATATATATTTAGTTCAACATTATAATATATATATAATGTTGAACTAAAGTTAATTTTGTTTAATAATCAACGCGAGTGAAACAGCGAGGCACAACTATGGGCATTAAAAAAATAATCTTGATAATCCCTTAAACAGAGACTATAGAACATAGACATATAGAAAATATAGAATTGACGGTGATATCGAGAAATCAGACAAGACATGAGAGAAAAAATATTGATGTTCCTTTGGAGACCAAACCATTACTCATAGATCGTTTGTAATGTGCATTTCGAATACAATCTATAAATAACTGAACGCTCATAATTAATGATGTTCTGTGGTGAAACATTGGTTTCCCATAGAGTGATGAAGTCTGTGGTTAGAAAATCAATTACATTTTATTACACACCTCCAATTTGAGCTTAATTATTTTATGGTTCTAGGCTTTGGACACACCTTAGCCACAGTAAGACACTGAATCGTTCTAGGTGCCTAATGGCTTACCAAAGTAAAACGTCAAATGTATATATAATATGGCTTGTTAACTTTTCAGAGTGATAAAGGTGCGGCCTCACTTTCAGCGTAGAACTTTGCCAACAAATTTGTCTTTACATTTTTATGTGAATTAATATTGTTAACGCAAGCGTTACATTTTTGTATTTTCGAAAATGTATTTTAAAACATTGAAATAGGTCTACCTATAAACACGTGCTTCTTATTCAATAATATCGAACTAATAAAACATTGTAGTATATTTTTCATTATTTCGTTTGTCTGCTTATATGTTTTATATCTATAATGTCTGATTTTGCGTACTAAATAATATAGATTACTCTTGTTTCAATACGAGTGTGAGTCGTATCTCGTGAATATCATTCGTAAAATTATGATTCGGCTTTCTAACAGTTAAATGGTTAATACCAAAAACAAAAGAATAAATTCTAAACTAACAATTGCTATTTAATACGATCCGCTGTCAGCACCGCCACACTCTGGGAACTCAACAAGTTATACTTTAATAGTTCCCACCGTCTCTAACAAGACCATTTAGTTTCACGTTCGCTATTTTTCGAGAAAACTCTTCGCTTTTAAATGTTTTCATGCTGTATTTCTTGTAAAATATCATGTTTACAATGTATTAACTTCAAACAATATAATCTGTAACATGTTGAATTTCAGCAGAAATAATTGATCGCAAAACACGTAGTACTTAATTTATTATAATGCTGAAGGGTTTGTTTGTTTGTTTGAAAGCGCATATCTCAGGAGCCACTGTCCCGATTTGAATAATTATTTCAGTGTTGGATAGTACATTTTTCGAGGAAGGTTATAGAGATATATTATATTTAAAAAAAATAGGGATCCGCACTATAAGTCCGATTTTGTCACCCAAGGTGTAGAAATCGAAATGAAGGCGAGTGAAGCCACTGGCAGAAGCTAGTGAAGGCATAAAGGTTAAGAATAAATTGTTTAGTCGACAATTGACGTATTAACGGATTAAGAACAAAGGAGAGTGAAACTACTTAGACATAGCTACTTCGAACAAGTTTCCTAATAGACTTCCGTTTGAAAAAATACAAAGATAATTGCGGTAAGGAACAAAGAACTAATAAACTGGTAAGACGTTTATTTTTGGATATAAGAGTTGGTGAGCTTTCGGTAATTTAAATATCGAAAGGGTTCACTTACAATTCAAAATTGCATCCACAGACAGTGGAAGATTTGCAGTCTTGGCCGCCCTTGGCCTCAGGGGCTTCAAATGTGCGCGAGCTTTTAAAAAATTTACTTACTTTGAGTTAATTCTTGTTATTATCAGTTAATTTCTGTCACGATTGGCCGCCCTAGACCCGGGCCTCCTAAGCCTTAGGGCAGATCCACCGCTGTCTACAGTCAAAGAGAACATCATCAAATGTTCACCATTTTTCATTTTCGAAGCACGACGAAGCGTTTGTTAACAGGGAATTACGGTACGGCGACGATCAATGTATTAATAAAATAAACCTGCTTCCGACATCTGACTGACGTCGGGGCTTGCCTCAACTCGTGACATTTAGCGAGAAATACCTTGACCACCAATTATCTTGTCCTGCTGTGGCGTTCAGTTTCAATTATAGCATCGTTAATTATAACCATCTACTTACCTAAGTACCTGTATAAATTAGCCACTCTATTAGTCTTATTTTTCTACTCGTCTGCCCATTAATTAAATATTTTATTAACACGTTTACAGTCTTATGAGATCTAAAAGACCTCTTGAAGGACTTTCGTCGGTAAATAAATTGTTGTTTCGTCCTGTCGGGAATGATGTAGGCTAAATTAATAAATTTATCACTTGCTTTGATGAAGGGAATTATTTTTAATACGATTATTTTAGGCAAGTGATGCGATCTTACACGTAATACAGGAAAGGTTAGTCGGGAGATCTTTTACATCTCCAAAGTCTGAAAAGTTCGTTGACGCAGTTAACGTGTTAACTTACTGTATTTTCAACCAAATGTACTTTTGTTTTGTATAATCTTGTTAGATTATAACCCTTCTTGAACTTCGTTTAACGTCTCCAAAAACTTTCTTAGACACATGTTATCACAAATGCGCTGTGTACCTACGTTGAAGTCTTTCTATTTTTTTAAGATACCAAATTCTAAACATGATATAACATTATTATAAATTTCCAGTCTGGCTTACATGGCAAAATCAGGACTTTTCTCTCCAGATTAACTGTGTAATATATGGTTGAAGTTATGAAAATTAGTAGATTATCATATTAATAACATTTATAAAGCATAATATCTCTTAAATCAATAAAATAAATATACTTATTTTAGATGATGTACGATTCTGTATCAATTACGTCAAAAACCTTCATACAATACCAAAGTAATTTTACGTGTAGTGTAAACCTAGCCTAAGTCTATAATATACAGCACAGCTTGTCTTGTCATAAACTGTCAAATTAACATAATATGATATCTTCACAATGTGTTACGGCCCATTAAATTACAAATAGCGTGCGTATTTTACATAAAATTTGAAAGCGTATATTAAATATACTAGGCTATATTTTCAGTTTTTTGATATGTAGATTATGTATGGAGGTATATGATTTTGCTGTATTATTTTAACACTAGTGTTGACCCGCGGCTTTGACTCGCATTATATCCTTATATCTATATTAGTTTACATATAATATATCTAGAACGTATACAATTTTAAAGTCGTTAATGAAGTCAGCAGGGATTAATATTGAAATTAAAGTATTCTTAAAATATTTGTTATATTAACTGATTGTTAGTGAAGGTCCGGTAATATCTTGTCGAAGATTATTCAGAACTAACAAACAGACAGCTAGACAAAAAAATGTAAATTCTAAACAGTACCGTCTACGCATTCAGAAGAAACGTATTATTTTAATATTATTACAGACAATAAAAAAATTATTTATCGATCTAGAATTCTAGATTATTTAAAAATCACGTTATTATCCTAGGTGTAAACTTTCATTTGATTTTATGATTATCATTTGTTTCGCCGTGTTTGTAAATAATTAAAGTACTTGAATATTTTCTTATCTTCTTTAGAATACACCTATCTTTTTTGTAATACGTAAAACTTTTTAAGGGTAAATATTTGAAACTTATATATATATTGTTTGAACTCTTCTCAAACGTATATTTTTGATTTAAATAAATAATCTGTAAACAAGTTTGTGGTCCATTTGATGTGGTATTGTGGCTACAGAATGCCATTAAGGATTTAATGGTGTACGAATGCAGTCATTTTTCGATTTTTATTAAATTGCGTATATAATTTATTGCTTTCAGAACAGACATTACATAATTAAGCATTTATTAGACGCTTGTTGTAGTAATATATGAAATTTTCAGAGCTCTGTAGCGTTGTGGTCGCATTAAGCAATTATGTCGCCAGAGCACTGGGTTCAGTTGCATTTAAAAATATGTGATTTGTGTTCTAACTCAGATACGGACTGTGTATGGCTGCACGAGTGTCAAAAACAGGCATTTAGATAATTAAATGTTATGGGAGGAACTCCTAACAATTTATAAGTTCCGTCCGGGTCACGTACTGCCGTTCATAGATGTAAAAACGTGTTGTACTGTGCGCGTTTCAATTTCAGTCTATAAATTTCCGCATAATCCAAATAAAAATAAATAAGGCCGGCAGCAGAACGTCGCTAAAAATGACATATGATGTAATACGGGTAAGGCTTTAAGCTTCGTAACGCCTCTTCCAAATCGACTGATCTTGGAGATGGCCATGGGCGACAGGAATCGCTAAGTATAAGTGAATTGTACGCTCGTGTTCCTATCGCATAAAAAAAACTACAAAAGAAATTTTAAAAATTAATTTACTAATGAAATTTCTAATATTTGTGCTATAATAGATTATTATCGTGTTTTGACAATGGTTCTAAATCAAGCTGAGTGAAATTAGAGGCGAACTAATATGATGAGCCTTACCCAGACTGGCATCGTAGGTATTCATATATTCCGATGTCATGAACTGGGAGACGAGAGCCGTCTTTCCGACGCCTGCATCACCCAATAACACCACACGGTATTTTGGTATCTGTAATAGACAATGAATTATATTCATTGTATAGTCAGTTCCTAATTATAACTAATTACTAAGTTGTAATGTGCATAAACCGTGCTTATTATTTCAATTTTGACTCTATAACATTAATTAATATGTGAATAACCAGCGCGACGCGGTTTCATTTGCCTTAATTATTTCCAGTATCAATTGGAAATTCGGAAATTCAAACACTTGTCACTAAAAATGACCAGTATAATTTTATAGTTTTACTAGCTGACCCAGCAAACTTCCTTTTGCGACATAAATATATCGCTATTAGAAAAAAAGGGGTTGATGATGTAGGAGAGAAAATTTGGGGTTGTATGTATTTTTTATATGTAGCATAAAAAAATGAAAAGATAAAGTTGAGGGGTGGACCACCCTTAACATTTTGGGGATGAAAATTAGATGTCCGATTCTCAGATCTACTGAATAGGCTTATAAAATTTCACGAAAATCATTTGAGCCGTTTCGGAGGAGTAGAATTACAAACACCGTGATACGAGAATATTATATATTAGATGATTATATAATTAGTATAAAGTACCCAAATGTAATGCACGCCACTGCTAGCAAGCCATATGTCTTACCGGGTCTAAATCATCTTCATCAGGTGTCGTAAGACTTCCGGAATCGACTGGCCGGTAACCGGAACAACATGAGCCATCAAACGGAGATCTGTCTGAAGCCCTGTAAGTATATTTTAGTCATTATTCTGTAAAATGCTGCCACAATTAACGAATTGTTTTATTAATAAATTAATGGTTATTGGAGCACAACTAGATACTGTTTATTTGTGGAACCGTCGTGCACACAACATCAAAGCATTAATGTGAGTAGAGTAAACAATAGGATTTTGTCAGGATCGTAGCACTTGGAAAGCCGTAGACTCGGTCTACGGGAAAAGTGCGTAATTATATTCATGCATTTAGATATTTTTGTAATTCCAAAATCAAAATTTACTGATCAAAAACACGATATTGTGTTTTTCTGATTTGTTTTAGATTATATATGTATTATCGATTGTAGGTCAGTTTCGTGTGTGTATGACAATTGCTATCAATTATAAAATTACAGTTTTAAGTAAGTCTTGATACAAAGGAGTTTTGTTAAGTGCTATATGAGTTTGAGATTAATAAACGCCTCAATAGATCTTCATCAATGATCATAAAAAAATATTTTGAGCACGCCAGCTATCAAACAGAAAAACCATATCAAAATCGGCACATTAATTTAGATACGACGTCAAACTTATAAACCTATTGCTTCGGGGATAAAAATCATCTCTAAGCCTTCTAATTTTTGTCTAGTAATCCGTAGATTAGCCTTTTGTGAGCTAAGTGCTTACAAATTCTACGCTACCGACTTATCTTACGCATTTGTCAAGAACTTCAAAGCAATGTAGGTCGACAGTCGACACGCAACACTGCAATCACTCACTATTATCTGATTATAGCGGTTAAGGCTACGGATATACGTCTTCCGTTAGGTATGCAGATTTTCGTTACTGTAAATTCTGTGTTAGTTCTTTCTTAAGATCCGCCACTAAGACCTAATGTTACGTTAAATGGCAAACTATTGTTATATAGAGTTTAGATATCTTGTTAGGCGTTGAGTTTTGATAAAGAACATTAAAAAAATATAGGGAGAGGGACTACTAAAAAGTTATACGTTCCGTCCCGGTGTTCATAGATGGAAAGGTCGTGAAGTGCAAAACGTGTTTCAAATTCAGACTATGAATATACGAATGTCTGAAAAAATAAGACAGGTAACAGAATGTTTTTAAATAATATAATAAATGATATAAAATGGCTAAGGTTTTAAGGTTTACATCGCTTCTTCTGGATTTGTTGATCTTAGAGGTGTCCATGGGCGACAGTAATCGCTAGTACAAGTGAACTGTAAGCTCCTTTGTCTCGCATAAGAAATTCATACGTGTAGAAAAAATGTATCCTTACCTACTATTAGTTGAATTAACTGAAGTATTTGAACGGCTTCGACGGTTGCAGATGGAATCTCCACAATTTACCACGCCACCTTTGGTGGTGATTGAGAATGTTCGTAGTCTGTACAAGTCATCAGACAAGCGAGGGTTGTATGGCTTCTCGGGCAACGAACAAACTCGCGGTCTTGAATGTTCCACAACTGAAAGAAGGTTTTATTTAAGAATAATTTTTTTTAAAAGTTCATTGAACCTTCTTAGTCATAACCTATTTTTATTCTGTATATTTATTATATTAGAATTTATTATCTGTTTTATTTTTTTTATGATGAAAAGAAGTATTTATATCCTTTTGTCAATTTTACCTTGTAATACGAGTCATATTATTTTTTTGTATTATATAACGGTATTTTATATAAGAATTTATTATCTGTACGACAACTTTGATTTAAGTAAGGAAGAAATAGTATCTACGCAAAAAAATATTACTAATTAAGAAAACATTATTAGGGTAAATAAAACCCTAATAATTTTTATACGTAGGTATGTAAAAGAATTATCTCCAAGAAGTCTAATACTGCGAAAATTCATAGCCACTAACCCATTGTCCTCAATACCATAAAAAATTATACGTAAATAACATAACATAATTCAAGTGAGAAATGACGCGTTGTGGATTGTTCAAAACGGTACGAATAAGAGTGACATTGGATCCGAAGGTAAAAAGGGTCAACCCTTGACGTCTCTTAATGTTATACGAGCGTCTATAACAATGACATTTATTATCTGTAGTCAAAATTTATTTTTAAATGACGTAAAAAAAAGTACTACAACACATAATTTTAAATAGTGTGTTTTATTTTTGTATATGTATATATATTTTGTATTGAAGCATAATTTTGAATTTCTCGCTTAATATCAATCTTAAAAAATAAGTTACTATTTAGAATTAATTAAAAAAAATAATGAAAGCTGTCTCTTAGTAAAGCCTTTTCGGCATAAGACTCAAATATTAATTTTCGTAAGTAAAACCTTAGCGCTTAAGAAAATTAATTATTCCACGATTATTCCACACCTTTTACGACAGAAACTTTGTTATAAACAACGACAGATGTCAGCACAAGCGATTAATATGAAGGAAAATTGTGTTTAGGCAATCATAATTAAATTTGATATAATGAAAAATTAAAGCCTTGTAACATATTTAATAACAAAGTGTTCCGTTGAAAGTCATGTTATTTTATACATACTTATGAGACTTCTTAACAAAATACAAAATAATTAAATTTTAATCAATATAGTTCCACTGAAGACGAAAAAACTTAGTAGAGCACTGTCGTATGCTACTTTGTATTTTTTTATCTATAACTATGTTCTTTTGTATTATTTAAAGTTTAATTTTAATTATTGTGATTTATAAAATACGCTTCTTTCCGCAATTTTAATCCTATTTTAGCCCAATTTGTTTGTAGTTGTTTGAATCTTAAAATTGACTTTAAAATTCTATTTTATAGAACGTTACGATAAGACACGAAAACAAATCAATAATATCTTAATAATCTGATACTCACCGGGTAATTCCAGAAAGTTCGACGTCCGCCGTTGGCGTCCGCGTATCGTGTTCTGGAAATTCAGTGGTCCAATATCTTCTACTGAATCACAATTCGAAACAGTCGAATCTCGTGATCCGCGTCTACTAGCCAGATATGCCAATCCTCCTTTTACTGACCCTCTTCTCATCGGAGAACATGGTCTACTAATACTTGTGGACCTCGTTTGTGGTGTGTCGTCAGTTAAGTCAGTCAAATCTGACGTAGATTTACGACAGGCTCGCGAAGATGTTGTAGTTGCTTCGTCGTCGGCGTCGTGTACTATTGCTGACGGCGTCCCTGCCATAGCGTCAGAATCATCAGTATGGCTGGAAATGATGCTTGGTGACGTCACAAGGCGCGGAGAACTCACTGTGGAAGTTGAGCTATACAGTTTTCTTGTACGATTTGGGGAGACGTAACCAGGGTTTGTATGTATGTGCACGGGAGGAGGTTTTGGCGATCTAGACTTCTCACGGCGATGGTGTTTTAATGATGTCGTATAGTGCAGGCTTGCTCTGTCGAAGTGGCATGGGCTGGAACGCTCCGACGGGGACTTTTGTGGGTTGAAATTGAAGTGTCGTGGGCTTATAGGGCTCCTGTGGCCGTGAGCGAGTGGGCTTTTCGGTGGCGCGTGTTTGTCATAACTGCAGCCTGATTGAGGGGTGTAGTATCCTGATGAAGATGTGCTTGAAGTTATCGAGGGACTTTTCTGGGGAAATATGAAATGACGCGGACTCTTGGGGGTTAGAGGTTTCGGGGAGAGCGGGGGGTAACCGCTCGGACTATTTACTGCCATTGCGTTTCACCTTTAGCCCCTCGGTTGAAGGAACATTTCCCGCGCCTGTAAAGAAAATAAGTTTTGAAATTGGAAAACTTTTCTACTACGGTTTCTGTGATTACATTGGGAATGTACTCGAATTTTGCGTAATAGTTTAGGTTATAAATATAATTTACAAAAACAGGTGACTAATAACTTTTGCAGTGGTATATAGTACAATTAAAGTTGACCAAGATGAGATTTCTTTTGGTGCTTACCACCAAATGGGACAAAACAAAGACTACAAAATATTTTCCCTCTTTTATTTTCTATCTTGCCAAAAGTAAGAATATAAAACCTTATAAAAGTAAAGCATTGCAACAATTCTTTTTTAAAGTTCTCGATACTTTGTTAAACGTATAAATGTTATGTGTTATGTTTAGTACCTATAGAAGTTCATATGTTATATTTAACGTCCTTTTTATTAAGGTGACCTATTTTTCCCACCACAAAAGCTACATATTAAACATTTAGCCTTCATGAGTCTCGTGAAACGGCTTTGTGCGATGCACGATGGCATCAAATACCTCCGCTTAATCTATAAGCTTCAGAACATTTTCAAACAGACAAAGCAAACTGAATATTTTATAAGCTGTATTTTTAAAAGACATCGAATCAATCTTTAATAATGTTTGATAGAACTATCTAAATGGAATCCGAATCAAAGTACAGTATATTAATGAAAAAAGTCGTGAAGAAATTTTTAAATTTTTTAAATGCTTGAAATAAATATAAATAGGTCAGCAACGCATAGTTTAATAATTGATTATTTCATTAGACTGAGGCTAACGAATGAGCTTTACAAACTACTGTTCGTATGTACTAATCGTGGAAGGTTATATTATATTTTCAAAAAAATGGGGATCCTTACTAAAAGTCCGATAATTTAACCCAACTAGTAAAAATTTAAATGAAAATCGAAACCGCTCACAAAGCTAGTTTGAATGTAATGACACGGCGGCGATAATTGTTTTTACCAGACATTCGTTACGGTAAAATCGGCTTAAAACATTTTCGTGCGTTCTGTTTGCAACAACTCGGATTAAATGTAATTATTTTAAATTGAGAACTTTAAATTGTTATTTAACGGACAGAACATTGTGGGGTTTCCTGTCCAATAAGTATGGTAATCAACAATTAATAAACGTGCAGTTTGTGAGTATAAAGGTAGTAGCAAAAAGTATTTAACCAATTAAAAAAAAATATATATATCCTGTTGCAAAAATTGAAAGCAAATATGTATATTGTGTTTAAATATCGATTTTATTTACGTATATGAGCTATTAAAATGTTTTATCGAAGTGCTGACGAAATCGAACTTCTATATTTGTTATTTATTTCAAGTCTTTTTGAAATTCAATTTCAAATAGCCAGCATTGAAGCAACTGGAAGGTTTTAGTCTATACCCTTGCGGGAAGGGATCATGTATGGTGTCACCACAACTAAGATATTTTAGGTAAAAAACAGCAGTATAGTAAGTATAGTGTATTAAATAGTAAAGTATTAAACTATAAATATATTATTAGAGCTTTCCCATATGAATGGAATGAAAGCGACGCGCATCTCTAGAGATTATCAATCAATAAGCTGTGGTTTGTCACCAGTTTCTATTTTGATACAGGATATATACAGTGATATACATATTATCATCCACTGTGAGCTGCTCCTATATGGCCAAACGCTTAATTTTACCATCTTCTGCGAGCAACTGGACCGCTTGGAGCAGGCGATCGACCAGAAGTGTCCAGAATTGGCTAACAGGAAGGGTGTAGTGCTCATCCAGGACAACGCACTTCGTTGATGACTAGTCAGATCCTACGAAAGCTCGGATGGGAGATTTTTATCGCACCCACAATAAAGCCCGGACATAACGCCAAGTGATTACCACCTATTCCTGTCCGTGGCGAACGCCCTTGGTGGATTAAAGTTGAAATCAAAAGGCTTGTGAAAAGTGGCTCTCCGAGTTCTTCGCAAATAAGGAGGGGGGCTTCTACGAGAGGGGTATTATGAAGTCGCCGTATAGATGGAAACAGATTATCGAACAAAACGGCGCATAATTGAACTAAATCCAATCACTGTAACAATTTTTATAAAGCATTGAATAAAAAGCGAAAAAGCGGAAGGGAGATATTTTTCAACCTATATGTATCTGCTGTTGGGATTAATTTATTGTTTTAAAAATCATCTAATAAATTTCTCGTATAATATGCGACTTGTACTCCGAAAAATATTGTTACTTTAGTTGAACAATAACAATCAAGATATCGTCAATGTCAACTGTTTCCTTTTCATTGATGTCAATATGTAATGGCAAGAGTTAGTGAACGCTTATTTGAAGCAATGTAATATGCACGTAACATAGTATCATAATTTGAAACAAACAAAATAAAGCTTAACAAAGGTCGACGGGAGCTTAATTCGTGGAATAACAGTGGAAACGTTATTCACATAAATAATTACATAGTTTCGAAATTTCATACAGTATAAACTTCCATTCCTTTTTCAAATTAACACAAACATTAAACATTGAATAGCTCTGTTATACTTTCTTTGTTAAGGTGCAAAATTTCGAATTAATTTTCAAAAGTTTTCTATTCGATAGAAGAAGAATAATTTCATATGTATAGTACAATTAGCTTGTGCCAGCGGCTTCGCTTGCATTCATATCGGTTTTTACACCTTGGATTATATTATTGGAATTTTAATAAGGATCCCTAATGTTTTTGAAAATATAATCTAGCCTACATCCTTCTTAGATAAATGTTTTATTCAGTACTGAAATATTTTTTTCAATCAGACCAGCAGTTCCTGAGATTAGTGCGTTCAAATAAACAAACTATTCAGCTTTATGATATAAGTCTAGATGAACCTTTACTCTCTTTTTGACCATTGACACAAGTATCAGTTTGCATTTTGACTATCTTTTTCTGGTTGTCAGCTTGTGACATTGTAGCTCTTAAGTAAATGGACCCATTACGGAGTGGTTTTTTTATTGTCTTGTTTCTCCAATAATCAATTGATTATTATTTTCCGACTACTCGAAATAAAAATAAATAAGGCCTTAAAGTTGGCAACGCGTCTTTTAGATCTACTAATCTCGGAGGTGTCCATGGGCGACGTAAATCGCTTAATATAAGTGAATTGTATGCTCGTTTGCTTTTATATCGCATAAAAAATATAATAAAAATTAGAAAAAACATTGGCAACACTTGTTGAATTTTAATATTATCAATACACTTTTCTTAGATTAGGAAGAAAAATGTCATTATCTGTCATCTAGTTAATCGATGGTTTGTCGACTATTAACAAATCAAAATCATACCTTACAGACATGCTTGTTATGTTGTATTGTTATTTGAAATGTAATAGTCTTCGTCAATTTTGTCTACACCAAGTTTCTATTATGATTCTGAAAATTGTATTTTCTTTGTGTTAGGTTTGCGGTGCGAAAATTGAAATCAAGGTGTTATTGATGAAACTTTTATTAATTTTCACAAAATTTGACGTCACATCGTGCTCTTTGTTCGATTTAATAAACTCAACGTTTTGAGTGTAATTAATTTTTGAAACTTGTTAATGCTTCAGAAAATTCTGTTGAGTTTGACAGACGTTTCTGATTAAGAACTTGTGTACTGCTATGTATATTTGTTAGTTAATATTATATTTTTTTACATACATATTTTCATCTATACTTAATATTACAAATAAATCTGAGTTTGTTTGTTTGTTTGAACGCCCTAATCTCAAGAACTGCTGGTACTATTGGAAAAATTCTTTCGACGTTGGATATTTCATTTATCTAAGAAGGCTATAGGGTATATTATATTTTCATTTAACAATTAGGGATCCTTACTAAAAGGCCAATAATGTAACTCAAGGTGCAAAAAACGAAACGAACGTTAATATAAATTTCAACAAGTTATATATAAAATTCAATATTCAGCATATTTTATTCGTTTAAGTTTTAATTCACATTCATGTATATGAAATATTTTTATGGACAATCTAAAGACGCGTCTCATATACGCAAATTTTGTGGTCTGTTAAAAAGGAAATCGGTACGGTCCAATATGAAATCTTCCTACTTGTAATTAATTATTTAAAATCTCTCATTTTTAATTTACTATCGTCTATTATGTTAACTAGATTCACATTTAAATTATTGACTAACCTTCTCAAATTGTACACAAATACAAGCTGTAAGAAGTTGAGATCTATTTATGTCACCTATAGTACACTTTAATTAATAATATTTTTTTTAAGTAAACAACAATGAGTC
>JAOSYY010000009.1:13575568-13585712 GCA_025727935.1 Hebomoia glaucippe
ATCGCTTCTAACTGTCTCTTCTTTTGTTTCAAGGTTTTGTCTAATTTGAGATCCACTTCTTTTACTGGGCTAAGATTGGAGTTAAGTTTTAATTATAATAAAATTGCACGTAACTAGCTGTGCTTACATGAATTTTCTGTATACGTAATGAAAATAATGATTTAACAGTAGTTTTTGTTATACTACGATTTATCCGTTTCAGACTAGCCAGACAAACAGACACAAAAATTTCACAAAATGTATATCTGTGGTAAGTATTATATACTGCTATATGTATTTATAAAAAAGTCATTTTGATATTACAAAGCCTCTCAGTTCCGATGAACAATTTTCAATCTATTTTTGCACCCAGTATTAGAATCAAGATGACGTCATAGTCTAGGTGCAGAGGTAACTAGACCGTTATAGAATAATATGACTATGCTTTTACGGATGTATAAATCATTTTTATAGTTAAAAGGATACACATCGTCATCATCAATAATCATGTCCATTTCTTTAGCGGCTTTCTCCCGCCAACCAAGCGCCTGCGCAGCGCGCCGTTTACGCAACTCCAATACTTCAATTTCGCGAGCCAGGTTTATCAACTCCTTCAGCACGGTGACACTCGACGTCGGCACGGGGAAGTTCGCTAACTCCGTTGCTGAAAACAATTTTAATATAAATTTATTTATAATTCACATATAAAATAAATTAAAATTAAGACATTTCGTAACGTTACTATACTATCTCAAAGAATTAAAAACTTAGGATTTTGTAAAAGGCATAAAATAATATTATATACTAATTTATTGTAATAACATAATTAAATACGAAAAAATTTCTATATCTATCTAATGTATAAAATTTTCGTGTCACAACGTTCGTTCCTATACTCCTCCGAAACGGCTCAACCGATGCTTATGAAATTATATATGCAAATTCAGTAGGTCTGAGAATCGGCTACTATTTATTCTTCATCCCCCTAAATTATAAGGGTTGTCCACCCCTAACATTTACTTTATATTTTTTAAACAATTTTTTTTATTTCTATTTTCCTATGTTACAGCATAAAAAAAATACATACAATCCCAAATTTTCACCCCACAACAATCAACCCCTAATTTTTAATCGCAAAATATTTAGATGGCAAAACGAAGTTTGCTGGGTCAGCTACTACAATATTAATGTAATGATAAGTCATCGATGATTTTTTAATGTTTTTGTTACTACTAACTTTTGTTAAGCGTGCGGCACAGCTTTGAGTAAGTGAAGGCCTCAGTCGGCTCCATCATGAGGATTGTCAGGCCCTCCTTATTCGCGCGAGCCGTCCTCCCACTCCGATGGACATAATTCTAAAAAAATAGCAAAACATTAATTATCTAATCTCATCAGAAATAAGAAGTCAGTTTTATGGGAAAATTGGCAAAATAGCATGCATTATAATATATGGCGTTTAAAATTATCAAGAACAATGAAATATCGTTTTTGTTGATCGACTTATTTTTACGTAAATTGTGAATGGAAAAATCATCTAAAAATACTAAGCACACGGTATTACAGAACAAGGATAGTGTATCTATATATTTATATATATAAATAAAATTGAATTGTGCGTTTGTAATACCAAAATTTACAGTTCTACCTCAATACAAATATAATTGTTAGTAAGAGTTTGATCGGCGTTTATGCATTTGAAGTCGGAGCGTATTGTAGTTAAAATACCGTACCTCAGCAGTTTTAGGTACTTGATAATGTATCACATGATCTATATTAGGGATGTCGAGACCGCGTGCCGCCACATCTGTCGCTATCAGAATACCTTGTGGATCGTCCCGGAACCTAAGTGAGACCAAAAAATAAAAACATCGATAGAATATCATTGAATCAATAAGATGCCAAAATGTTATGACGTAAAAATAACAAAAAGACAAACCTTCCTAGATATTTTATTAAATCAAATCAGTATCAAAATTCGTATTTTTATTGGAGGAAAATAAATCATATAATCTGTACTTCTACAAAAATAATAATCTATTTAATGACTACATAATTTATACAAGACACTGAAACATCAGAAGTGGGAAGATTACCTTTCTAAGTTTTTCAACCTCTGTCTTTGCGGCATACTTGCGTGAAGCGGGAACGTGCGGCATTTTAATAAAGTTAAGATTTGCACTAATCTAGAAAAATAAATTGATACATGAATTCTTGTCTCCATATAGGATTAAGTATACATTTCGAATCGCTAAATGAAACTGCGAATTGCATATCCACACAAAACATTCTTTTCACAAACAAAAGCACTTATTGGCCATAGACAATTACTAATGTTTATATGTATAAGTACTTTACTAAAGAGGTGTAATGCTTATTTCGAACGTTGTGACAAAATTGAAATTATAAATTAATTAAATTACAAACGGATAAATATACATGAAATTTTCGCACCTTTTTACACTGTTAATAGAATTACAAAACACTATAGTCCTGCCGGGATGTCTCCTCAGTATGTAGTATAGATACGCGTCTTTTTGCTCCAAACTGCATGCGATTCGGCATTCAGTTAGGGTTTCCGCTGTGCCTGAAAAAAAAATAAAAAAAATATATATATATGTCGGAGAATCAGGCGCCGACAACCGAACGCAAGTACGAAGTGTACTTGGATGCGGCCGTTGGAGGAAGCGGGCAGTCTATCTTTAGAGCTCGCACCGAGCGGACGTGTCTGTTCAAGTGTCGATTGCAAAAATAAATTACTATTTAAGTTATCTGGCGTTTGATGTTAGAGGCCACCCACAATGTCCGAGCCCGATGCAAATGTGAGCCCACTGAGCCCTGGGGTCCATCCTGCCCCGACATATATATATATATATGTACTAACTGACCCAGCAAACGTCATTTTACCACATAAATATATAGTATGGTATATATGCTTTAACATAAAAAATGGAACCAAAAATTGTTGTCTAA
Source organism: Hebomoia glaucippe (assembly GCA_025727935.1). NCBI lineage: Eukaryota > Metazoa > Arthropoda > Insecta > Lepidoptera > Pieridae > Hebomoia > Hebomoia glaucippe. The sequence continues at coordinate 13,578,518 of JAOSYY010000009.1, forward strand.
ATAAATAAAAAAATTTAGGAATGGACCTTTTAATACAATATTTTATAAGGATCGGTCAAGCCGTTTCGGAGGAGAATGAGAAGAAACAGTTTGATATGACATTACAGTAATGAGATCGAATATATGAAAATGCGAGAAGTAAATAACAATTCAAAAGCTTTAACAGTACAATTTTATTTTAGACACTGTCATGTTTAATCCCTAGGCACTTTTTAATAAAAAAATGTAGTACATGCCTTGTTGAATCAAACAATAGTAAACAAGAGGTTTCTTACCCAAATTTTGCGTAGTTATGTCAACTACTTTGGTATCTGTCATGCCAATCATATTTATCAGCCGTTTAATCTTTTGTTGTGGTGTCATTTTTTCTACTTTGCGATTTATTATTTTACCCCGTTGCGTAACCTGCAATTGAATATGGATTAAAAATAAAAAAAATTGTGTACCAAAGTAACAAATGTTAATTTTTAATTAAACCGCCATTTAAACATACTAGCAAACAGTTCTTTAAGACCCAAAATTAAAAAGTTTTATATACATAATACTATTTGTACATTAATTTTTAATTATACACTTTGAATTTAGATATGGATGCTTAAATTTTATTCATACATATAAGTCAAAACATATTTTCAACAAACCTTTTTTCCTTTCATATGAGATGGTAAATCGTGAACCATGGTAAGAGTAGCGGAAAATACAAAGTTTTGACGTGAATTTTTACAATTCTCGTCAACATTGAGCCGCTCCAACAATGGCTCTAACTCTTCGAAGTGACCTCTTTCTATCATACGATCCGTTTCGTCTATAGCTAGAAATCTAGAAAATACGAACAATATGTTAGAAAATTAAAATATAATTATCCTTGAAAGTCTGGGTATTTCATTAGTACTGGAGCTCCGAGATTTCAATCAGGTTCATTATGATGAAATAAGTTATATCAGAAGCTATGTGTAAGCCCATACAAAATCAGTCCAACCGTTTCTAAGATTATCCACAACAAACTGACCGAGGAGTATTTAAGCATTCAACTTACATTAGAATTAATAATAAATTAATGTAACATCTTACTATTTTATATAATATCTCAAAATTGATTATTTAATATTAAACTAATGGTACTATTTAAGGGACATTGATGATATTGAAATACAAGTAGCCTAAGTTTAAAGTTTTGATTTCAAAGATGGATGTAACATTAAATTGACATACTTAACGGAAGCCAACTGCTGTAAATGTGGTTCGCCCTGGTTTAGCAGCTCCCACAGTCGACCTGGAGTCGCCACGACCACCTCGGGCGCCGCTCGAAGTACACGCTCTTGCTTAACGGCTGCCATACCGCCTACTATAGTCGCTATTTTTATACCTAATATAGAAAAAACATATGTATAATAGTTTTTTTGTTCTTAACCTCATCTTAGTATGCACACAAGGCTTATCTTACTCTTGGTACCAATTTAAAAATATTATCAGAAATACTGTAGCAATGAATTTAACGCTTATGCATTATAATTTACCACTTACCAGTGTATTTGGCTACGGCAATCATGTGATGACTGATCTGAATCGCTAGTTCTCTTGTAGGTGTTAGTATCAATGCATAGAGTGGCTTGCCTGTCTTTACAATCACTTGACTTGGCATTTCTATGTCATCCACTACTTTTACACAACCAATTCCTAAACAAAGATTTAAATATATTTAAGTACTTAGAAATAGGCTCAATCTTAGATCAAAACTATTCCAAGATAATAAATGATAATATTGTACTATTTTAAAAGATTGGTACCCTGCGAAATTAATTCATCATCATTTAATATGTACATTAGTTTAAGTGTTGTAAAGTTTTTTAAATGTAATATTTGACCAATACAATTTCATGGATTTTCAAATTGTAGTATGGAACCCTAATTATGTTTCTTAAATAAAAGCTCTACAATATAAGTGAAAGCAACAAAAAGTTAATTTTTGTCATGTTATATCTAGTTTAAAAAGGATAATACTCATACTACCTGAATTATTTTCATCAACTTCATCAACTCCATCCTGTTCATCAGGATTTTTTTGATCATTATTAATAATTTCGTCTTCACTCGATGCTAAATCTTCCGAATCTAACATTTCTGATAACTGAATATATTCAGTTTCACTATCGTTCTCTTCACCTGCAGGCTCTACATTTTTTCTAAGAGGTACTTCTATTTCCTCAATGAAATCATTCGTTACATTTTTGAGCTTTTGATGATCATTAGACATCTTATTATTTAAATCATCACTACTCTGATCACCACTACTATAGCCATCTTCTGATGGTTTAGGCTTTCTGATAGGTTTCATTTTATTATGTTTCCCTTTTTTAATTTTATTTTTGTTTTTACCCTTATCATTGACTTGTTTTTTCTTGACAGATGTCTTCTTAAATGGTATGTCATAGACATCTAGATTCTTAAGTTTCGCCTTCTCTTTCAGTTTCATTATGCCACTTAGAATTGGAAGGCCAAATGCTAATGTTTTACCACTACCTGTTTCTGCGGCACCAAGAATATCTCTTCTTCCTATGAATAAAATAAATTTATTATTACTTCAAATATAAAATTTGTTACTTTACACAATGGAATGTGAATCAAGATTGTATTTTTAGTATAATAGTGTAGATTTGCTAGTGATTCAACTCTATAATAACAAAATATTAACCAAGCCATATTTTAAGTGGACAAAACTTTGCAGTAGATAAATAGGTTAGGAAAAATTAAAAAAAAAACACAAAATTTAATTATTCATCCTCTTGAATGACAATTAATCTATATACCACTTTAATTATATATGTATAAAATTATTACCATGAATAGCTGCAGGTAAAACTAATTGCTGTATTTTTGTAGGCTGTTTAAAACCAAGTTCCATAAGAGCTTTAACTATTTCTTCAGGCAACTTAAATTCTGCCCATGACAACATATCTTCAGGTGTTAAGTTAACTTTATTTTCATTAATATTTTCTCCTAGTTTAACTTTTTTTTGCTTCGTCTTATTTTGTATAACATGATTAATATTATTTTTTTCAGATTTTGTTTCAATTTTCTCTTTAGGCCTATTTCTGTTCTTTGCATTTTTATTTTCCTGTCTATTTGATAGCGATGGGGATACAGTTTCACATGATTCCACAGTAAAACCATTGCTTAGTTTAATTTTCTTGTTCGGAACACAATTTTCTTTTTCTAATGCATTTTCTATAACCTTCCTCTTTTTTGGTGCTTTTTTCTGTAACATCATTAAATTACATTAATCTGGTATATATGCTTGTAAAGAATACTGAATAAGATTTTAATATTCATTAATGAACAACTTATAAGAAAGTTTAATAATTTTACAAACCTTCTTAGATATTTTCGAACCTTTCTCGGTGCCATAGTCGGTACATTCTTCTAAACCTACAAATCCTTCAAAAGTATCAACCATAGATGCAGGAAAACCATCTAGCGCTACGGATTGCCATTTCTTAGTTTTAATTTTCTTCGACATTGTGCAATTGCCTTGTGATAAGAGATCAAAAATATTTAAGCGCGATTTATTTTTATTTTACAATTATAACCTTAAACACGAAGTAAAAATACAATAACGTGATTATGACAGCTGTACTGACAAAATATAAAATTACAAATATATATTAACTTAGTGATTAGTGACAGCGACAGACACTCATTTCACAGACAAGTAATGTAAAAGTAATACATTTATTTTATATTAAATTTCCTGCAATAAATTTAATTATATTTAAATATCGAAGTTATTTAAATGATTCTATTAAAAATATAATATAACTAAATTTATTATTATACAGTGTTTAATTTCATAGACAAATAGCATTTTAATTAGGATATTTTAAACGCAGCCATAACCGAAAAAAAATATTAGCACGCTGTCGCCTGCCGCCACCACCATAGACAATAGGAGGGAGGAAGTTTGTGAGTGATCGATTTTACACCGGTCTTCACAAAACTTCTCAACGACATTTCTCTTTGTTTAGCTGTACGCGTGTGCTTTTATCAAAACAACAGAAACGAGGCCGCCGTGTGTATATAAAATGGCGAACACGTTTCGCGGAGTGACGGTATCCGCCGTCAACAATGACGGCGCTCTTGCTCCGCGCTTCAACTTCCCTACAAACGTAAACGTGGATTATGATCCGCAAGGGCTCAGTGTTAAAGTGATACGTGCAGATCCCGTGCTAGCCCAGGAAGTGCTCGAATTTCCCGTCCACAATCAGAGCGAGTGCTCGAGAGTCGCCGGCCAGTCTTATATTTTCACGATAGATAATGAAACCCTGTTCTTCAAGTTCGGGTCCGAAGGTGACTGTCAAAATTTTCATTTACTGGTTAGTAAAATCAAAGCGGGGAGATCTTCCTCAGTATTTACAGTGCGCACAGAAGATTCATCAGCAATGCAATATTTTCAATTTTATGGTTACTTGAGTCAGCAACAAAACATGATGCAGGATTATGTGAGGACGAGCACTTACCAGAGAGCAATATTATCGAACATTAACGATTTTAAAAATAAGGTTATACTGGATGTAGGTGCTGGATCAGGTATATTATCATTCTTTGCGGCACAGGCGGGCGCGCGGAAAGTATATGCTGTAGAAGCCAGTAACATGGCACATCATGCTCAAGCGCTGGTTCGCGCCAACGGTCTCCACGATAGAATCACAGTTGTGGCAGGGAAAATAGAGGAAATTGAACTACCTGAAAGTGTAGATGTAATTATATCAGAACCTATGGGCTACATGTTGTATAATGAACGTATGTTAGAAACATATCTACATGCAAAGAAGTGGTTAAAACCTAACGGAAACATGTATCCCACAAGAGGAGACTTGCACATAGCTCCATTCACAGATGATGCGCTGTTTATGGAACAATATAACAAGGCTAACTTTTGGTATCAATCATGTTTCCATGGAGTTGACCTTAGTGCTCTTCGTACTGCTGCCATGAAAGAATACTTTAGACAACCTATTGTTGACACATTTGATGTTCGTATTTGTATGGCGAGATCTGTTCGACATGTGGTAGATTTTCTTAATGCTAATGAAACTGACTTGCATCGGATTGAAGTTCCTTTCAGGTTTGAATTGACGCAGTCAGGAACCTGCCATGGCTTAGCATTCTGGTTTGATGTATTGTTTGCAGGAAGTACACAACATATTTGGCTATCGACAGCGCCTACAGAACCATTGACTCACTGGTACCAAGTGAGATGTCTGCTCGAAACTCCTATTTTTGCTAAACAAGGCCAGGCACTAACTGGTAGAGTGCTTCTATTGGCCAACAAGAGACAGAGTTATGATGTAACTATGGAGATTAGTTTGGAAGGAACAAATATTTCATCTTCAAACACATTGGACTTAAAGAACCCATACTTCAGATATACAGGTGCCCCTGCTGCTCCACCTCCCGGAGTAAATACTACATCTCCCAGTGAAACATACTGGAACTCAATTGAGTCAGCTGGCTCATTAAGTAATGGACAAGGTGTCATTCTTACTGATGGAACACAGCAATTCTGCTCCACACCAGATCAAACTATGGCCTATGGCGCTCATCCAAATATGATTAAAACTGTAATGCTACAAGAGGAATTTATCAAGAGGATTGGAATTAGTCAAAATGGTGACATTTAATCCGCAAAGTCGCGCCGCGCGCGCCTCCGGGCTATAAGGAACCGTCGCATTCGGTTGTGAACAATCTTCCGTTCAAACTTTATAGTGTATAAGCAGACTTATTTATTTACGAAACATCACAGTGGACTATTGCAACTGTTAAATCGTGTATTGAAATTAGTTGGGGCAGCTCGCCTTGCAAAACTACTTGTAGGGATAGCTCGTACACGCATTAATATTCACTATAGTGTATAAACACATTGGTGTTCATTCAAACGCAACGCCTTTTGGTGTATGTTTTGTTTACAGTATATGACGCTTATTAGTATTAAATCAAATACAGTTACAATTAATGAATACATGTGAAATTTTTTTGTAAATAAATCCTCAACTAACATTACAGTAGAGACAAAACTGGCCAAAAAGCGTCATAAATTGAGCTTTGGCAGCTCAGTTAGATTAAGAGAATTAGTTTCAAGTACATCTTAGATTAAGCAATAAGTGCTGATAAAGCTTAACATTGAATACTCATGTATTAAATCGGATGTGAATGGATAGATAATACACCTTTTCATGTCCATAAAATTATGGTGTTTTGTATGTGAATCTTCTGTCTGCCAATGGAAATATGATTGAGGATTAAGTCATTACTACTAATAAATTATGTAAATAGTTAGTATAGGATAATTTTAACACATTTTTGAGTAAATGTAATCATTGATTATGTGAACTATCAGTATTGTGAAGTTTAGCCCGTATGCATTGTGTTCCGTGTTGAATCAAACTAGAAATATCATTTATTTAATTTCTATCTCTTTTCTTGTTTGATATATGAGAAGTCACTTCTGATATATTTGTGATAATTTGTTTTTTTATACAAATTCAAATTATTTGACCATTAATTAAAATATTGCATGGATAAAGATGTTTCCATTTCGCTCTAGCATTTCAGTGCAGTTAATGTTAATTACCGTAGTTTTTACGGAATTCAAAACGTATGTGTTCTTATTATTATTGATACTGTTGTGGATTTGAGACATTATTAGGTAAAAACCAAGAATCTAAAATGGATTAAATTATTTTTTGCCGAATATTATACATTGTCACCAATATATGGTGCTGAGTGATCAAGATATTCCATAAATACAGCTACCTCATGATTTGGCAGACGGATTGAAATCTAAGAGTAAAAAATATTTGAATGAATGACATTGTTGCGTAGGGTTGCCAATTGTGTGTCTCGTGTTTCAATAACAATTCGCAATGTCTAATTGAAATTGAATGAAATTTTTGTAATTCGTTTGACTTATCCATAATTAAATTCGTCACAAACATCTCATTTGTTATTTCATATTCCTATTTTTAACTATCCAATCTTGGGTCTTATACATTATATCAAAGATATACATAAAATTAAAGTGTCTATTTGTAACTTAAAAATAACAATAATTTTCTAAATGCATAACCTCTAGACTGGCAGAGCCATCTTGCGCAATATGTCAACTCGAATGCACAAAAAATTCTAAGAAACGATCTTT
>JAOSYY010000009.1:13591360-13604717 GCA_025727935.1 Hebomoia glaucippe
TTTAAGCCCTACAAAATTGTACTCTTGTCTGACGTACTTCTAAGAAAATGTGCATCGTAGATCACTTTTTTTATAAATCAACCTCTATTGAATGCATATCGTCGCATGTTTACCGCATAAGCGGTAATACAGGAATTAGAGAAGTTGACAAAAAAGAGTAAGATTATTTTTAATAAGCACAGACAATGGACCAAAGATAATCTTTTTTAATACAGGACAATAGTTTATACGTAGCGACTTTATGCCAAATATGAATAAAAAGGTGTATCTACAGTACTGTATGAGCGAATGAAATATATGTTTTCACTACAAAAATATATTTTTTTCTAAGTCCAACAAAGAAAATACAGAAAAATATTAAATAACTTATTTTTCCTCATACATTTCGTAAGTCACAAAGATGTGGGACGGTGTATTGTATAATTTAAAGTTAGCGTCATAATCTGCCCTCTACAGATACTACGCAGTTGTATTTCATGAATAACCTTTTTACTTATATTCGAAATTTAGAATTGTGTGCCACTTTTACAGGCACATTTTTATATTGTAGTGACGAACTTCTAAAGCTTAGTTAAAAAAATTTTCAGGACACATTTTCAATCTATTTTAATTATGTTTTGTTTTACAATCATGAAATACTAAGTGAAACTGTTATGAAAGGCACCATTAAATATATTGTGATATTTTAAGCTTGATTTTAGATGTTCTATTAACGTAACATTAAGAAAGAATGTAAAATTGTTACAGAAATTTAGGTCATCAAAAACGATTATATAAAAATTATAGTCATGTTTGTTTAAGAATTTTCTGTATTACTGAAATAACATTTGTGTTTTATAAAATATTTTCTGATAGATACTTATGTTATTCATTTTATTTAAGTTTCAATTTCCTCTACAGGACGCCATAGCGCACAGATTAAACAGCATAAGTGTTGCCTGATTATTTATTTTTAAAATCATTGAATTTTTTATTCTCGGCTCGTATCAATCGTTTCTCAGCGGCGGTAGTTCGACGTGACTTGAATTATAAAAATCTATAAAACCGGTCAATTTTGTATTTCCCTATTTGATCCAATTTTCATCGAGTTTCAACTATTGTCAGCCGTATTGAAAGCAATTTTTAAAGTGTACATTTTGTAAGTTCTGTTTCAAGGTATGCCTTATAGTGGTAAATAAATTTTCTTAAACTGTAATATTATAAAATACTGAATAAAAATAATAAACGTTTTAAATGTACTGTATATATAGATAGAATTTAATTATCCTAAAATAAGACTACAAGCATCCGGATAGGGAATTTGATTCATGGAATGACAAGAGTACTTCAGTTACTGGACAGCAGACATCTCTATTTCATAGAACTTCAGTTTATTGAATTCCGAACCCGTCGGAAAGGTATTAAGATTCCGATATGTACATGTGAATTGCAGCCATTAAGTGTTTTAAAATACCTAGAATTGTGTACCTGCCTTATATACCTGTTATTAATTTATATTTTACAACGAGAACAAAGAAAAATGAGGCCATAATAAAAGTTAAAAATGGAAAGGTGTTTGTACCACTTTACAAATAATGCCTGTAATTATAATTCTTCATTTTGAATACCCGCTATTTTTAAGCTGTGGCGTAGGATTATTTTTAATTAATAGTACTTTTTTTTCAACATCTACGAAATAACCTTTTGTACATAAAATATTTAAGTATGATTTATGTTATTTATAGTTTTCGAATTCTTTCTATTAAGTTTGGTCGCGTACTGAGTGCTTTGGCAGCTGTCAAAACTACTACACTACCACCATCTATTTGGACGGAGTTATTACTTGCAATAGTTTCTTAAATTTTGCGAAATATTGAAATCTTATATTTCCTTTCATATGTTTGGCTTGATTTTTATCGATGTTAGCCTGAATTTATACGAGGATTTTTTTTTAAATTTTCTCTTCACCATATTATTTTTGTTATATCCTCGTGTAATTGATAAAATTGTTGGAAGTACATAGTTAGTTTTTGATATGATTTATCGGCAATTAGGAAGGGAATTGCGTTATCTAACAACGAAGTAAAAAGAATAATATTTTCTCTTTCATTGAACGTATTGTTCTATTTGTCAAATGTGGTTCTAGAGGTACACTGAGTGATGTTATGAAGATAAAAATGACTTTTATCAACTACTAGCTTCTGTCAGCGGCTTCGCTCGCGTTTATTTAGATTTTTAAAGCATGGGTTATATTATTGGACTTTTAGTAAGGATCCCTAATTTTTCTGAAAATATATTATAGTTATGTTCATAGGCGATAGTATACCTTCACAACAGTGAAAAAATTTTTCAAATCAATCAAGTAGTTTCGGAGCCTATTCAATGCAAAAAAAATTCTTTCCTCTATATAAAGTTAGTGTAGGGTTCATATTTAGTGAAAAAAAAATAATATAGGTGATTCTTTTTGTCTATGGTCGACGTACAAAATACTTATTAAAAAATATATTATAAACTTTTTATTAAAAAAAAATATATGGTCATTGCAAGTTGCCATATTAAATTTTAAATGAGGTCACTTGTTATCAACTTATAACAAATATTTTAAGTTTTTCATGAAATAAGGCATATGACCATACGGCATCCTTGATGGTAATCATCGTGAAACGATACCGTTGAGATTTTAGAGACGAAGGTGGAAGTAAACTCTTATCTTAAAGGACATCAAGTCGTATTCCTTAATGATCAAAAAGCTCGGTGTATCCCCGATATTAGTAGCAGTCCAGTTGTAATGGCTACAATATAATAAGGGATGTAACGAATTGTTTGCAGAATGAAATATTACATTTCGATTGTTTTATGGTTTGAGGGTTTCTACAAAGTATCTCTAAATTTAAAAGAAACGAGGTAAGGAAAGCTATATATATTTATTTATATAAAATATATTTGGAAATGTGAAATAGTAATTAACACAAAGCAGATTACCAATCACCAAAGTTTGTCCTATTATTTAATAATATAATTTTCGTAATTGCTCATTAGATGGCACTGAATTATAATTTATACACGTCATCTTAAATATCTATGACTAAACTAGTATTAGATTTATATTTATAGAACAATACAGATAGCTTAGAAACTGTATGAACTCAGGTAATATTCCCGAAATATTTTTGTATTATCTGGACGCAGTTTGGATTCAAATAGTAACATAATAAAATAATGTGAATTTTTTGGCAATTGACCACTTCTATCTGAAGTTTGTAAAGAGCAAGCCAGCTTACTTGGTATATACATTGTCAGTACATTAGCCGGCATTAGTGAAACGAAACAAGCTGAAGTTCGGTAACATTACCGATAAGACCGTCGGATGTACTTCCGTAGTATCAAACGGGTGCTATCGGTGGCACCGGATGACAACGTTATCTGTGCCCCGTGTGCACTCGCCGAGAAAATTATATTGTTGTGTATCTGTGCAAATATATCTAAGAGCGTTTTTATTAACAAACTAATGGTATCTCGCAGTTGCCAACGTGTTACGTTACGTATGAATTCTTTTTACTGTCAAAATAGACCACACAGACAAAAATACGTCTATGTTATTCGTTATAATCTTAGTTATTAGCCAGAAAGTACAATCAAAATAGATCAAGCAATTTTCGCAAGACGCGGGAACAAATGCAGGCACATAAACTTTACAAGTAATTCTGATGTTAAAATAAACTCAAGAAATTCGAATATTTACTCACCAGTGAAACAGATTGACAGAATTTCAGTAGTTTTAATATGTATGTACCTAAATGTTTTTATTGTAATCTGGTTAGTCGTTATTAACAGTCTGCCAATAAAAGTGTCCAAAAATAGGTCCAGCCGATTCGGATATGGACCAGAACAAAGGGAAAGACAAAAGCTTTATAGATTACGATATATAGATACCTACGCATACCGATTTTTTTATATTATAGTGGGGCAAACGAGCATACGACAAGTGTTTAACGTCGCCTATGGATAGCAGCAAGACCAGGGGTTTTGGAGATGCGTTGCCGGTCCTTCAAATGGGAATAGACTCGCTTCTTGAGAGCCACCATATCAAAACGGTTCGGAAAAACCTCCGGTGAAAGCTGATTTCACAGAGTGGTTGTGTTTGGTAGGAATTATCTAAAAAAGGCGGGGTTGTCGAATGCCAGGCATCGAGATGTTGAGGATGAAACTTTAGTTTTACTAGACCTTTAATTTTTGTTTACACGTACTAAACAAAAATTAAATATCTATATTTCTCAGAGAAGTACAATTAAAATTTGATGTTGATTAAATTTCTAATCAAACTTTTGCGCTGTGATCTTGTTAAAACCTTCAAACTGTGCTCACATCTGGTATGACTAACAGAGGATCACTTAATATAATGGTATTTTAGAACTAAACTAATTATACTGTACCTTAATTCTCCATTCATACACGAGACATGTTTATGGGTCCCGTTAAATTGGGGACGCAAATATGAATTATTTTATAGCTTAAGTAAGATGATTTAGGTAAACATGTTGGCTAGTTTGTTGATAAAGATGTCTTCTAATATATGTTTATCTTTCAAGGGCTTTTGGAATACTTTGCCACTATTAACAACTGCATACATGCGAGTCCTCAATTAATATAGATATCCTTATTTCCTTGTTATTTTTATTTTATGAATGTGAATGTGAAAACAGTGAATAAAATATTCGGTATTGATATAGACGCGGCCTTGGAGAGGGTAATGATTTTTTTGGGGCGCTACAATGTTTAATTTATTGATAATTTCTTTTTCGACGTCGAAATATACAAAATTCATGTCCTTTATCTAAATCGTCCGTGACCATGCCAACAAGTTTTGTGCCTCGCCTATAACCGTCTTTATGGTTTCCTTTATCTCAATACCAAAATTAATGATCGATTCACCAGCTATAGTGTGAAAGCATAACAAATAGACTCACTTTCGCATTTTGTTGGTTAAGGATGATCGGAACTACGAATTATACGAGTCCATAGAAAGTTTCGTTTCCATACGACAGTTAGTGGTTGATTAAATTAATTGACTTCCAAAATTTGATTACATTGTCTATTAGTTCACACGTTATTTGCTGAATTTGACTGTAATTTAGCTAAAATGTTATATGTCGCTATTTTGTTTGATATAATGTAGAAGGGAATGTAATTTTCCATACATATGGAGCAGTTTTCGTATGAACTGGCGCTAATAATATAAAAAAATATTCGTAGTCTTTGAATATATCCAGCCAATTCTAAAAGTTCTCTACAAATGTAGCTTATATTTGCAATGAACATAAAAGTTATCTGAAATTGTGACACGTAAAAAATTCGACTTACAATCGTTCCATTCGTCGGGGAGATACAGTGTCACAGACAGACGTATGTATAATACACCTCTTATTGTGTCGGAGTTTAAAAAATAAATAGTGAGTTTTGGAAGGCCCGATGAAACAGTTTAATGTATGTCAAAACAATGCATGACCAAATAAAATGAATTTTCCGCAAACAAATTCCAATACAGCTCGCCTAATAAATGCATATAAATGAATGTTATTGTTTGTTTGTGTATACTTTATTCCGTTGAAATAGAACGTTATAATTTTGTACGCATTGCTGCGAAGGTTTGTAATACCTCACTTATACCAGAGATATTAGAAAGAAAATTGGGCGAAAATGTAAAACATTTTCCCGTTTCAGAAGCGTTGTTTAAATGTGTAAGGTTGTCATGCAAATAAAACACAATAAAATTGCCTTTAGTATATTTCTACATAACAATAATAATATATACTATGAAATCGGTATATAAGCGTAGTGATGTGGCAGATTGTGAAACGTAAATAGTATTAAAAATTATAGATTCTATCATATTTACTTTAATAGATAATATATTAAAATTTGAGATGTAACAGTGAATTAAATATATTATGTAAGAGCTTTATTGATACATAGCAATGTGAAATATTACGCATGTCAGAGGACTTCTCCCAAAAACAAAGACACATGATAGTAAAAAAAACATTTTTAAAACGTTTTATTAGCGTTATTTCGCCCCATCATGTAAGTCCAGCTGTTTTTGTTATCGTGTTTCATTGCTGGTTCTTTTTTTTAGTAAAGTAATGTATTTTTTATGAAACGATCGTTTCATTTAGCTGTAATTACAAGATTGAAAGTAAATAACGCTTATAAACCGTTTTAAAAATATGGTTTTTTAATCAGGATCTATTTTTTTCCATGCCATTTATAAAGGTATCATTAGTACTTTCATCTGTCTTCGTTTTCAGGAGCAGTCCGCTAACAACCTGTATATAGATAAAAATGTGTAAGTTATAATTTTGTCAGCGCATTGGCAACATTGAGTCCTTCATTTTCGCTGCGACGACGTGCTATGTGAATTGTCATAAAAATGTGTACATTTAATTGGTGTGTGAATAAATTCATAAATATTTCTCTAGCCGTATACTAAATATCTTACAAAGAAATATCATTTAAACACTTTAATAATTTGTACAATTTGATCTAATATTTACACAAGAAATGATATTTTTTGTACTTATGTATGAAGGAAAGGCGATCCTTTTTTTTAATAAATATTGTTGCTAATGTTATAATGTAAAGTATCTTTTACATTACAGGTCGTGTCGAAATTACTTTACGATTAATAGGTTTGAATATTAAAAATATTTTCTTAAATAAACTTTTTCTGCAGTTATAATTGTTTATTTAATAGAAGCATAGGTATTAGATTTTAAAGGATACAAAATTTGTAATTGAATTTGATTATTTTGTGTAGACTTAAAAACTTTACGATTTATGATCTAAAAAAATACATCTAAATATGAATATTTACAGTGTTCGAGAATGTTAAAATTACATTACTATGTACAAGAATATACATCCATATATATATGTAATAAAGTAATTTTTGACTAGTTATTACGCTAGGTTCATGTTCACGCCAACTCCAGTCATAAAATCTTCCCTTATCAGCGGTAACAGAGCCGGGTGTCTGCAAGGAAACTTCAGTTTCAATTACAAAAACAAACTCGTGTCTTGTCGTTACAGCTCCTATATGTTTGTTTTTAGAATGAACAAATTATGTCTTAAATATATACAGTAAACTATACCTGATAGGTGATGAAGAAATAAAAATCAATTACAAAATTAGCATTTTATAAGACGGATTGCCAAAGATGCAGATATGCTTAGACAATGAAAACTATGCTGAGTCAATTTGTAAGATTATGAAATGAAAATAGGTTAATTTACCGAAACTGTAAATCCTGTTAAAATGGGTCTAGTCGTTATTACGTGAAACAAAAGTTTATTTTTATATGCAGACTACAGATAATAATATATTTGTCTAAATAATGTAACAGTTTGTGATAAGTATATATTAAGTAAATAGTGAAAAAAATTAAGGGCTCTTTATATACAACTATCATTGCTTTATAACAAAGATAGTGTGTTAACAACTTACTCGCGCTTGCGAGTGGCTGCGCGGGCGCGGGCCAGCAACGACATGACGGCGCGCTTAGTCGGCGAGATGGTGTTCCGCGCGCCGCCCAGCAGCGGCCGCTTGCGGGTGCTCGCTCCACCCGAACCAACACCTATTTAACAACATACCCGTAAGTCTTATTTCCGCTTCTCAAATAGGGTTCTAATTTGCATCAGCCCAAGCCGATTCTGTCTAACAACATTACCATTTTACAAGTAGTATACAGGCTGTTTGGGGACAATGCAACTTTTGTAAGGTCATTAAAACGAGAAGAGAAACTTTACTCTTATATACTGAATGTTTGGGGACTGTTCCCGAAAACGAAGACAGGTGACAGTACTAATGACATCTTTGATGAAGGGATGGAAAAAATTCTATCCTGACTAAAAAGAGACATATTTTTTACACTTTTAATTAGCATTATTTACGCTCCATCTTGTAAATAAAACGATATAACGACTAAATGAAACGATAGTTTCATAAAAAACACAGTACTTTACTAAAAAAACAGAACCAGTATGGAAGCATGATAACAAAACAGCTTGACTAACATGACGAACCGAATTAACGCTAATAAAACGTTTTAAAAATATGATTTTTTTGAGTCAGGATCGAAATTTATTCATCAAAGGTGTCATTATTACTATCACCTGTCTTCGTCTTCGGGAGTAGTCCCCAAAAATTCTATATATAAGAACAATATTTCTCTTCTCGTTTTAATGACCTTACAAAAGTTGCATCATGTATAATTAGTTCCTGTCTACCCTGTGAGGGCGAGCATATTCTATTTGACATAAATAAAAACCCTTCGTATTCTTATGGAAAAAATGTTCAGTAATGCCGTTATAGCATTTCTTACTTTACCAAATCAATTTCACCTGTTAAAAAAGTTCATTCCATTTTAATCCTTTAATTAGCAGCAACAAGTTGTTGCCTTAATGGTGGCTAACAAACAACGAAAGAATCTCTAACTGTACTAATTTTGCTGAGTTCGCGGCTTAAGCGTTTTGAGCTAGACATCTGGTTATTCCTGCAATAAATGCGTTCGTATCATATTTTAACTAGCTTCTGCCAGCTTCTTTGTTCGCGTTCATTTCGATTTTTACACCTTATGTTACATTATTGGACTTTTAGTAAGGATGCCTAAGTTTTTGGAAAATAAAATTGATATCATCCTTCCTGGATACATACAATACAACACTGAAACAAACTTTTCAAATCGAACCAGCGGGTCTTGAGATTAGCGCATTCACACAAACAAACTCTTCAGCTTTATAATATTAAGTATAGATTCATAAATTAGCATTAATAAATTCGACACTTATGTTAAGTGTAAGATTTAATTATATTTCAAATTAAGTAGTCATAATATTGTTACTGCATCATAGGAGATGGAAAGTGCCTGCCTACCACTACAGGAAAAATTCGTGATTGTGTGTATGTATGTATAATACTATTAGTTAAGGTGTAAAGAGATTAATTTTAATAAAACCGTAACAGAATGAAACTTAACTAATCTAATATGATTCACAAAAGCTTTTCAGGCTTTCATTTTGTTCAAAGTTCAAATGTAAAGGCAACACGGGAAATCGTTGTCACGTGACAAGACATGCCTGTTGTCCTGTCAAAAGACAAAACTACGAAAACCCAACTAGCTCAACTAATCTGAACTAGACAGTTTGTAATTGAACCTAACCTAACTCAAATCAGAATGTTATTACACGAAATAGGTGAATGATGATGGTGTATGTTTGGTATCATTACAATCATTACATTCACAAATTGCACCTTATAAATGTAGAAAAGCTATGACTACATTGGTGAATGATTAAATGTTAGGAGAAAAGATTGATTTATCTACAAATAGAAAGGTTTAATGTTTATTATAAACTTAAACACTCAAATTAATTGAGATCAAATATGTACACATTGTGAATACATGTACTAACCTACATATAGAAAAATCGACAATTAAGGTTTTTTAACTTCCAATATTCTAGTAGAGAATGTTTACTGGATTTTTTTTCAGGATTTTTTTGAAAGTTGTCGTTTCGTTTAGCTGTACAAACATGGTGGAGCGTAAATAACTCTAAAAAAACGCTTTAAAAACATGACTTTTTTATAGTCAGGATCGAATTTTTTCCGTCCCATTATCAAAGGTGTCATAACTACTATCCACCTGTTTTCATTGTCGGGAGCAGTCCAAAACACCCTGTATGTACTAATGGATTATGTATTAATTTTTACGTTTTAACTCCTATCACACCGTACTTTCTCAAACACATTTACATGAGATTCCATTTTCTGATAGTTAACGAAATGCGCATAATACTTTCCCCTAGAGGCTTACATTAAATTTAGAACAAGTATTCAAATAAATTCGCTACAACCAGCGTTTAGTAGCTAAAACTCTTATTACACAAAGGCATTGACGCGGTTTTAACATTTTTGAGAACCACAACAATCCCTTCAGTTTTCTATAACGGCCATCGGTGTAGACGTTTAATTAAAATCACAAAAGAGCTCAACAGTTTACTGATTAGTATCGCTTGCATAGCGCTGACGTGCCGCTCTGGTATACACTTCATTGTTTAAAATTTGAAACTTAATTATCTGGAGTTTAGAAACAAGATATCTTATAGTTTCTGAACTTTTGCTTCGTTGAGGTGTTAGTAATCATGCATGTTCTACAGATTGGGACAAGATATATATATTATAGGTGTGCTAACTTACCACAGGTCGAGTACTAGGAAATTATAAGTAGTAAAAACTTCTTAAATAAATTCGCCTTACTAAACCTTTCGTACCCGCTAATACATTACTGTCGATTGGGTTCTTACTCCCTGGTGTATAATAAATGTTGTGTCTGTGTTTAATAGAACGAATTGTTTTATTTAATATTGTTAGTGTTTATTGGAACGATTCAGTCAATTCAAGTTGTTAAAATCGAAGACAAAATACATTTAAATGTGTCCATATTTTTATGATATTAGTTCTTTATTAAATATTTTATATGATTCTTAATTTTTAAGTAAGGTACGTACAGAGTGCTTTGTACATTTATGTAGGTTGTATGTAATATAAATATTTTAGGGTAAGTATTTAGTTGGTAAGCTTTTCCATAAAATAAATAAATACCATCCACGAGGACATAACCGTCAACGAGGAGAGTATAATGCTGATATGTACCAGGGTAGCAGCAAACAAATGAAGTGAATTCATAATGACGTACTGACCTGAATGAATGCAGTAACCGGTTAGCCGTATTATATAAATCAGTATTTGGAAATCTGTGCTCTAATCAGATGGGTCTGGTACCAGGATAGCAGCAAAGAGAGGAATATGTTAAATAAGATTGACGTACCGACCTTGCGTCGCCAAGGCGTGCACCGCGGCGGGTTTGACGCCGCGTAGCGCGGGATGAGCGTGTAACACACCACCCAACATCGGATTACTCAAGCCAAGAATGTCTCCAGCACCTACGATTCGACCTTGGTTAGTAAAAAGCATTAGTGCATTAATATTCCAACTCAATTCAGACGGATTATTCGAATTATTTTATAACATTCACGTTAAAATTCAAAGACAAATTTTAGTAACAATTTTCCCTGGCTGTCAAGCAATTCCCTTTTTTCGTTAGATCTTATTCTTATCGTAAATAATAAAAAAGATTTGAAAATAGTTTTTTCTGAATTGTACGAGTGGAAGTGTATTTAAATTTATAACATACACAGTCATATGTTTTCCTTTAAAATTTCAAATGATGGTTTGGTCGAGTTTCGATCTGTCTAATTTCCTCAATCAGCATACTATTATAATATAGTTTAGATTTATTAGAAAAAATTCTAAAGGTTTAAATAAAAGAAAAATAATACTACAATGTTCTTACATTGTATTAAAAAAATGTGAATACCTGAATTTTGTGGTTAGTTAGGCGAGTAAAGAAAATTGTTATGACTCCACAAAAGCACTTGAAAATATTTCGAAAAGTTTAAAGGGCGATCATAAAAGTTTTACTGTTTCCTTTGGGCTGCTATAAAACTGAAGTACCGTTTCAGACTCTCCTATACCTAATTTGAAGTAACTATTATTATGATACCTCCGATTATATATCTGCTAAAAGAAAAAATAATGACAAGGCAATTTGAAGCCTGTAAATTATACAAAAGCTTAATCGCGGTGAGTGGCAGAATTTAATTACAGAGTAAAATTTGAGATAGCTAGAAAATTAGAGGATTAAAATTATAGTTATTTATTTCATGACATAAAAATTAAAATAACAGATTTTCTGTAAGAATAATGGTCACGCGGTTTCACACGTATTAACGTCTTATTTTTATATGTATTTTTCTTATATATAAATATAAATAGTTCCGACCGTTTCGGAGGTTAGCCAGGACAAACGAAATTATGGCGTCTCTATTATAAGCACCGTATATACTTTTCATATAGGTTTCAAAGAAGGATTTTATTTTGTAATCCAGTTGTCGAAATTACTAAGATATTTCTTACATTTGTAAAATTAATACAATATTACTGTATTGTTATTTTATGAACATCTTACCAAGTATCGAATTTGGTGTAAGTATATGATGTGTTGGCGGCTGTTGAATTAACCCTCCTCCAACTAACACTCCATGATTGGCAGGACTTGTTACCTAAATTAATTTAATAAACATATTTTATCAAATTCATATAAAAGTGACATTTATTATTGAATCAGCTAAGTAACTCCTAATTATAAGTGACTTTGGAAAAGTTTAAAATACATTAGCAGTTTTCAATAAGTATTCAAATTTACGATAAAAAGACAGTTCACTTCAGCAGCTATTTCCTAAGAGCTTTTCAGGACTAATTTCGTGAAAGCTGGCTGGATTAGTTGAACGAATTAAATTTTTAGATTAGTGGAAGGTCCGTTCAGATTTATGTTTTTAAAGCAGATGTTTATGATTTGTGTGATAGGATAATAAATTTAAATTTTATGAAAAACAAGCTGTGCCCCCGATTTCCTAGACGGGGAACAGTTGTTTTTTTAAATAATATTAATAAAATAAATGTAAAATCGAAAAGTCCAAATTACTTTTTATTACATTAGCTATCTGTACAGTGCATACACCCATATGCTCTTAGTAAAAACCGAGTTTTTAATATTATAAGCGGACAATCCAATTTTATTTATAAATATAGATTTTTTTTTCAATTCCTAGAATAACATTTTTTCATTTACCTATAAGTCCGATATATACATAGATTTTATTATATATATAACTTAAGTATATATAGTTAGTAAGTAAAGGAGTAAGAAGATAATCTAAATAAAAAGTCCTGAAAATTATCTTGATCACGTAAACTTTGAAGCAATAAATGCCTTAAAAAGTTAAATACCTGATCCAGCACAGTACTAGTTAAGTATACTTATTCATAGTTATGATAGCAACTGTTAGGTTTATACCTGATGAGGCAGATGTTCAGGCACAGGGGTGGGCGCCGGGGGGGAAAAGTCGCGCGCACTCGGAGTGTGGTTGACGGTCATCACAGGCGGTTGAGTCGCTGGTACCACAGTTGGTAGCTATGTATGTGGAAATTGGTTTTTATTAATATTTCTGTATTCAAACTTCCGTAACACCTAACGATATATACACGTACCCTATTATCTGTTAAAAGACGTTATGTTTTGAACAAATTACAAGTCAATATAAAAATTTAAAAGCTTATATTATACAATTATATATAAACACTAGATGACCCGATCACGCGTCGCTGTGGCAAAGGTTTTTGTTACATTAAATTGTAATTAGTAAGCATTATTAGTATTAATAGTTTGTACTTTTAACACAGCGCCATCTATTGAAAACCTAC
>JAOSYY010000009.1:13653540-13663935 GCA_025727935.1 Hebomoia glaucippe
ATAACGAAAAATCTAGGTTTAAAAATTGTAAATATTGTGTTTTTAAAAATTCCGTTTATATCTCGAATTTGATAAAAATATCTTAACACTTGAACAGGATTTAATATCCCTTTCTTGGCACATATACACGCACACACACACTTAATTTAAAACCGAAAATAATGCAACAGACAGTTATAAAATACACACGCTGAAAAACAAATTGACATAATTTTAAAACATTTCTTAGTGACGCGACAATTAAATTTTGCAAGCTAAATTTATCTGCATGATTGCTATGTTGCTTAATTAATTTTACAATATATATTAAATTTATAATATGGTAAGTACAAGCAAAAAAATGTACTTGAATGAATGGTTACGTTATCATCAGTGAAGATATTTTGTTTTTTGATTGTTCTATACCGTCATTAATTCTGAGTGTAGTGTTAGAGGCATTATTAAATATTACTTAAAACATAATTTCTTTTTACATGAATACTATACTATAATCCAGTTCTAGCTAGCTAGTGATAAGCCAAAGAGAGATTTTAGTTTTTAACTCGGCTGACTAAAAAATCCAGGTCAAACGAATAATTTCACAAATTACGATTTTTATTCCCAATTATCACCTCAGTAACGAAATTTATTATATAAAGATTATTTCTTGGACGTTTGGAAACATCTTTGTCCAGACTATATGTTCTGGCTTATCCATTATTGCACTTATGATACATTAAATTAAGACTAACCTGTAAAACAACAAAATTCCTTAAGAACAATTTTTTCTCATATAAAACTAAATCTCGCTATAGCTCTCCAATCTATGAGCCAGACATGGATTGTAGAATTCAGGTATTGAGCGATGCCATAAACACCTTATCCAAAGATATACCACCTCTCCGCTTATGTGTTTAAATATGGACCTGCCATAAGAAGTCTTTGTTGTAGGAGCCCCTCCCCCCATGCCCCGTCCCGCGCCACCGCGTATGCCGCCAGCTCGCCCCATGCCGCCAACCAAGACCAAGGTGTTCAGCATATTGGACCGCGCACGCAACGCAATGGAAAACAGCAGCTATGGATACGATGATCACTACTCAATGTCAGAGCCGGTGAGTAGATATAAACTACGGTAACTCTATAAGTTAGTGACTCGCAAACGTTAATCATAATATAAACTGTTCAAACATCGTGAGACGGTCTAAAGCAGCTATACTCAACCTGCGGCCCGCGTGCAATTAGACATAATTGTTTACTATTTTAAATTTCACGCCCAAAAGCTAAGTATTTTTATGAAGAAATACAAAACAAACATCTGCAATATTTCCCCACTCTGTTAAAGACAACAGACGATCTTACCAACATTTTAGATTTTTTTTTTTTTCAAAACCTGTTACCGTGTCTTATTCCACTGTTAAAGTATAGAAATCGCTAATTTTGAAAAACGTTATTTTTATACCTAAATTATCATTGCTTGCGGCCCGCGACACCATGGTTAAAACGTGTTTGTTGCCCGTATAAAAAAAAGGTTGAGTACCAATGGTCTAAAGCTTTAGACATCAAGCACGCCTTCGATTTTGTAATACATAAATATTAAGATGTTTTTATCAACCTACGATTTTAAGAAATAAGCAGATGGGACATGTAAACCGCTCCAAGAATATAAGAATTTTGTTTAATTGGGAGGCAATAGTGTCTGAGAATTTTGTTGCTGTAAAAATAATGTATATTTTGCTCAAATCTTTTCCTTATATAAAATATCGTAGTATATTGTAATTTGTTATATATAATGACGCGTTGGATAGGTCCGACCGCCGCCGCCCTCAAGGCAGCCTGATCCCGAATACTACTACGAACGCGGCGGACATGACCGCTTCTATGAAGAAGACTACTACAAGGTACAAGTCAAAATTATTCCAGACTCATACTAGGAGCAGACATATTTCTGAGTTTGTTTCACTGCAATTTCTAAATAAGCCATTAGGTGATCATAAGATTTTTTGACATTTTATTATGTAACGGTTGTACATATGTCTCTCCATATAATAATATTATTTCTACTCTGTGGCAATGATTACTACGATATTATTTTTCTACGCATTGATTTTTAAATTGTGAGATTGAAAAAAACACTGAAAATGGTTTTGCTAGGAACCACGATATCCCCAACAGGAGGAGCCACGGGACTACAAGTCGGGCTCCCGCGATGTGGGGTCGCGGCGGCCCGGGCCGCCTGGACAGCGGCACTTCAGTCGTCCCGCGCCCTATCAACGGCCGCAGAAGTAGTACTGTTCGTATGTCTAATGTGGGGACTCTGATATGTACACTTTACCTATACTAATGACACTAACATTCAACATAAATAACTTTTCATTTGCTCTGAAACGCCTTAACATGTTTCCAAGATCCATTTACACATGTACACGCTACTTTTAGATGTGTGATTTAGCACACACCTACAAAATCCATTTTTGTCTAGGCATTCCAGTAATTTGTATTATCAGAGTCTCTGCAAATATTATATTTTTTGTTGCTATTTCCATATTCTCATCTTTATTTTAAAATTTTTATACTCAACGCTTTTTATTTAATAAAAAAACATAAATAAAAAGAAGTGGATATTTAATACTCTAAATATTTACAGGAGTACTCATAAGAAACATTCACAATAAAAATGCTGTATGAAAAAACTAATTCAAAACAATATGGAAAAAACAACAACAAAAAACTGGACACCAAATCGTCGACAAAAATCATGTGCAAATTAAATAAAAATGCAAAAGTTCATAAAAAATATTTATAGAAACTAATCGTTTTCTAAATACACTGCGTATATATATAAATTGAATGTCAAAAACATAAAAAACTTAACATTTTGTGTACACATATGTGTGTATCATATTTTTTCTTAGAATGAAATAAAAATATACACGTAGTTTATAATCGTTAAATAAGGAACAAAAAGCTTTTAAATCGCAAAATATATACTAAATCAACATGTTTTGATTTTTAACTGACGTGAAATATTTTCAAACAACAAAACACACTTTAAACAACTACAAGTCATTGAAACATGTTGAATTTATTAAGATGTTAGTATAAAAATAATTTAAATCTTGTGTGAACCTTAGAAAATAAACTATCTAAAAATAAAACTATTTGGTTTTTAATATCGCCAAACCTATTTGATGTTCCCGAATCGATTTATAAAATGTATTCTTTTAAATTTTAAGATAGTACAAATAATATTTAAACAATGCAAAGCCCATATTTAAAGCGTTATTGCAATTAAAATTGTTTAAAAAAAGATATTTAAAATGTGTATTACGGAAAAATGTGTAAAGTTACAAGTTATCAATAAAATTCAATCATAATTAAATTAAATAAATTTCAGACATTGAATCATTTATAAACTGAACTTCTTTTTTAACAATAATTTACAGAATTGAAAAATTAAATTTGATTAAAGTAACGATTATACTTAAACTTTATAACTGAATTTCATAAAAAATACGATATCTGAAATAATAGCAATAATTATCTGCAGGACAGGATACTAATCTTTATACCTCAAACTTTATCTCGAACTAATCTGTGGTATTGATAATATACGCATTTTAATCAAATTAAGAATTATTTAAAAATTTTGCTAAATTCAAAATATTTACTTAAAACAGAAGTGTTATAATTAGTAGTAATTTTCATACAACACATTTAAATCAGTAATCATGATTATTAAAAATAATCAAAGTTTTCAGTAATAATGGAGATGAACATCATGATAATTTTAAAACCTGCAGTCGTTTTGTGTAGCTTTTGGATTCGAGAAGCGTGTGTATGGCAACATTATTTTGAGGGACTCTGGTAAAGTATATTTTTTTTAATTTATACATTTTTTTTTCAAATAAAAATATAATTTTTATTGTGTAGTTTTATTACCCCACTTGTTTATGATATCTTATAAAGATTGATGATTAATAACTAATTATAATTCACTCACTATCCTATATAAAAAAAAAAATTAAAAAAGCAGATCTTTAACTATACAATTAAAGAAATGAAATGAACTAAAAGACTTGTTCAATAAATAATATAAAACTTATGTATTGAATTAAATATATGACAGGTTACAGTTTTGTTTTTGGAGATGATGTTGAAGACTCAAATAAAAGGCATTTTAATGAAAGGAGATATATTAAAATAAATAATCGCTACATATAAAATTAAGCTTAACATACACTTATCATTAATAAATTCAAATAAGCTGAATTTTATTTAAGATATTTTAATACACATTATAAAGTCACCAAAAGATTTTGTGACAGAAAGCCGACCAATCATTCAGATGAATTAGTAACAAGTTGTCTATAAATAAATCGGTAAAATATTGTATGAATGAATTATCTTGCAGTACTGGAGTATCGAAAAGCAAATTAAACAGATTCTGATTGACCCCTCAAATCTACATAGGGTGCTCCACATTACGAAAATTATTAGTGTTAGCCCATGAATGTTAAATGCGTCCATTAGCCTTCATGCTAAAACTACATTTTTTTTAACTACATTTGTGCCAATAATTTACCACTTTATATTAATATACTATTGTTAAGAATGTTAACTGAAAATAGTGCCCCTGTCATATTTGTATATAAACAATATTTCTATCACTTATGCTTATTCTATGAATCATGGTGCAATAAATTGGAACACAAAGTTGTTAGGTGTTATTGTTCATCATTAGTGTGTGCTCTTAATTTATTTTCCCATGATATACATATTAAGTAAGGACTAGTCTGAAGTGTTCTGTATAACTATAAGAATGAATTCACGATCTGGGGCAATTAAAATCTCATGACGCCTGCTTCTTACTCTGAGAAATGTTAACTCATTAGTGGAATCCTGTAATGTAATTAAAGTGTCTTTTAATCATAAATGTTACATTCAATGTAAAACTAGGTATTAAGATAAATTAAAATCTTATGCATAAAGCAAATTTTAACCTATCATAGTTTCAAACAATTAATAGAGGTAGAGAAGTAGCTTTTAAATTTACCATTTCACGAACAACATTCCTTGCTTTTTCAGTGAGTTGGCCAATTAAACCAGAGTATAACACAGACGTAGCATTATCTAATGAGCTTTTAATTGGAATTCCTGAAAAAAAAGAATACATTAAGCTATTTGCCATCTTTAAGCTTTTGTACAGCTGTTCAACATTATTTTACAGAAACACCAACTTATATCATAAAATTATTTTTAAACTGTGCTATAATATAAAACTGTCTATAAAGTTTAATATTATAATAACCGATAACTATGGCAGTAATAAATAAATATTGATCAAACCTTCATGGTTCACAATGACGACACCCATTACACCTTTGTGGGCCTGAATTCGTTTAATAGTTTCTTCCACTTCCGTCGCCTACAATGTAAGACAGTTAATACAATTCACGTTTACTTGTATTTGAAATCAAACATAAATTCATAAGGATCTAACATATTTACCATTTTATTTTCCAATTTATCTACTTAACTATTTCACAAAACCAGTACGTTCTCTTTTCACCTCAGTTCAGAACTTCAGAAAGCCAGACAGTGACGTTTTAATTTCTGTCAACTGTGAGATTAGTATCTATTGAGATTGTCACTAAACAGTTAACATTCTGTGACAGTCACGAATCTGCTAAGTTTATTAAAAAATTGTAACTATATTAAATACATATTAACATTGTTCTTATGATACACAAAGCATGCCTGCTAGATATTCTTAAAAAAAAGGTATGTCTCTGGTCTTAGCCAACGCCGGTTAGAGTACGCTCTTAAGTGTTGAGGTACATTCGTATTTAAAGATATTTTTGTATTACATGGATTCGATAGTACTGACAACCATCCTATAATTATATATTTACTTACCTTATTTGTTCTTAGAATATATTTAAAAAGAGAAATTATTTTAAATATTTAAGACCTAAATAGTATGAGATTAAAAAAAATTGACATTGTCATTCTTATATTTAACTAGTGACCTGTGACATTCACATTTTGACAGTATTAACTTTTTTATTTCCCTAAAAGCGGTGCAATGCGAAGTAGCAAATTAGCAATACATAACTATATAATTTTTGTCTTCCGAACCTACAGTCGCTGTATATAATGGATACTTATAGACCCGCAGCAAAATAACAATATATGCTATAAAATTTGCTAAATTATGCTTGTTTTGATAGAAAAATGAACGATAGCGCAGAATGCTCTGAAACTCTAGACCCGCGAGTACAGGTAGGTAATCAATAAAGGCGACTTCATAAAAGAATACAATTAAATTATTCTCACGCTCTAATGTTATATTGTTAAGAATTAATATGAACATGTATATTTTCGCACTCGATATTTTTATGTGAATTTTTGCTGATAAGTTAAGACTTAATCTTATTTTTCTTATTTTAAAAAATGTTCTTATTTTTGAATAGAAACAAAAGTTAATGCTCGAAATAATTATAAATGCACAAAATGCTTGACAATATAATTAGAGAGTATTATTAAACTGATTGAATTAATTTTAGATTGAATTGGAGCGACTTAATACAGCAACTGATGAAATAAATAGGCTTGAAGTAGAATTAGATGAAGCTCGACTAGCATTTCGTCGTCTCCTTGCCGAGGGTCATCTGCGCATACAGCAGCTCACAAAAAAACTAGGCACTAGTGTGCATAAAGCTCGGCCTTATTATGAAGCTAGGTTTAGGGCTAACAATGTAAGTTTGTTGTAAAACTTTTCGGGTTATAATTATAAAAAAAATATATTTATATTTCACTCCTAAATGACAAATATTGACATGTTTTAATGAGAGTTTCTGTTTCATCCAAATTGAAAAATTTTAAGGTATATTAGGTATTTTTAGAATATATTATATTTAATAATGATTATGTATAGTAAGCTACTCCAAGCTCAAAATTTGACTTTAGAAATCGACTGATTTAGGTATATTTGCCTTGTACGAATATACATTGATCAATTTATAAATTTTTAAAATTCTTATGTACTGCAAATAACAGACATCACAAGAATTGCAAGCGGCCAACCTTGCCTATGACAAAGCTAACAGTGCTCATGCTGCTGCGAGAGAGATGGTATACCTTGCAGAACAGGGTCTTGCAAGACTCGCTGATGGATCTGGAGGTCTCACCTTGGATCCGGCCTGGCAAGAGATGCTCAACCACGCAACTCACAGAGTTAATCAGGTGTTGTATATGTAAATTTTTATAATCATTACAAAATGTTTTCAGTATAGAGTGTATGTATTTGTAATTTTTTGTATGTAAAGAATAAAATTCTATAAAAAGTATTATTAGTAATGACCTTAGTTTTATAAATAAAACAGTGACCTAATCTATTTTCCATAATTGTTAAAATAAAGGCGGAAGCAGACCGAGCGGCGGCAGCGGTGACGCAACGCACTAAGGCCGCGTCACACCGGGCGGCCGCTGCTCTCGTACAACAACTACAGAACAGCCTTAAAAGGCACATAGCGAAGTCCAGGTATACCGAGAGCGTATTATAATCCATATGACATTTTTAGTGTTCATGAGTGTATATTTTACATAGAAAATCAACAATGAACTGATATGAGAACTTCTTTCAGAAGTACTTTAAAGTGTAGTGCTGTGAAGTACTCATAGATTTCTTTGGTTTTATTTAGTTACAATATACTGAGTGTTATAAATGAGAATTATTTAACAAATAAAATCTAAATCTTTCTAAAATACTTACCAAATCGATATTTGGACCGTGATCTGTCTAATATTATTAATTCTAACGTTTTTGTCAAAATTTATATAGAAAACATTTGACAAAGCTGTTTCATATTTATTATAGACCTTAAATGCAGAATTAATAAATTTGCAATTCGATATGTAAACTTGTAATTTTGCTTCATCTTATAAACATTTAAGTCGCTTTTGCATACTCTATCAATTGCATTCTTTAAAAAGTCTTATTCTTCGATAAAACTCCTATTAGCATTAATTAGTGTTTCAGGCAACTTTAGTTAGCTTAGCACTAATAACATTAGTATGACTAGTAACCGCTTGATTAGTTTGCACAGTTGTCTCTTTCACAGGCCGCACGCAGACGCCCGCAAGGTCATTCTCATGTTTGGTACAATTTCGTTAATTACTTACTCTATGTCATATATACAGTGTGTCGCTGCCATAGGTATATTAAGTTAATTTGCGTGTATGGTTTTGGGTTTTTGAACTAAGAAAAGTACCTTAAAATGCATCCTATAACAACCTCCAAGTTAATATAATACGTACCTAAATTCACCAGAATCGGTTCAGTAATATAATTCGGATTTATATTAGATAGAATTAATATTCTAAAATAATATACTATTTAACACAATATGGACTTAACTAAAGCTGAATGTCAATGAAACATAAAACGGTTGATGTTTGTAGAATAAAACATGTCTTTTGCGACAGTCAGTTATTGGATGATATTTGTTTAAAATAATGTACCTATCGTAGCAATACACTGTATATAACTGCTTATTTGCATGACTATTACTAAACTATATTGTATGTCTTGTACCTTAGTAAAAATATGTGTCTATCTAACATGTGAATTTCTTTATTATTTCAGACTTAGCTTATGTCTGTAGATTTTATAATAATAAAAGCGGCTGCTTAATTTTTCGTTTTTAACATAAATATACTTTAAATACTATATATATCTGTGTAAAATTAAACAAGGTGAAAGTTTGTGTTCTAAATATTGTTTAAACCAAAAATAATTTTAATGTAATAATTAAACTTGCAAAAACGAATAACAAGTTTCATAATTATAATGAATGAACTCGTTAAAGGATATTCATTGGAAATTATTTTTGGCTCTCCATAGTATTGTGTATTGGTCCTTCGAGCCGAATTTGTTTTCAACAGGCCTTATTTCGAAGAGAAAGCTCGTATTAATGCCGCATTGGAAGCGCAGAAGGCACGAATTCAGACGTTAGAAGAGCAAGTTACTGAAGCCAAGCAGAAATACTCATCGGCGCTCAGAAACTTAGAGAGGATCTCAGATGAAATACATAGACATCGGTCCCGAAGACAGTCAACAAGGAATGGTGGGTTATATTTTTAATATTATGCAACGCTCGTACTCTTTCTCCAATTCGCTCCCCTCAAGTTTCATGTTCATAAAACTAAATATCAGTCTGCATTCATCTCACTGATAAAATAAAGGAAGATTCGTTCAGTAAAAATCTAACTCATTTACATATCTTTTTGTTATCCTTTGATATTGATAACAAGTATTATTATACTATACATAGTGACGACTTGACTAATTTATAAGGATTGTTTCGCAGACATAGATCAAATAACAATAACAGACACTGCAAGCGAGTCGAACGCCAGCGAAAATTTAGAAGAACTGTGCTCACAGAACAATGACGAGAATGTTCGCGAGTGGCTGCGGAAAGTCGACAGACCTGATCCAGATACTTGGACTGAGATTGATCTTGATTATTCGAGTCCTGAAGAGGTATTACTTTATTGAAAAGACATCTATTATTTATGATATTGCTATAAAATAAATATGAACATTCTTTTAGAAAAAACTTAGTACACACAAATAATATTGATAAAATAAAATAGCCCACGTACGCTACTAGCTAGTGGTACTAGTAGTTCGATAAAATCGGTTCAGACGATTCGGAGATTAGTCAGAAGAAATAGACAGACATACATAGGAAACATTTATTATGTTATGTGCATATACGAAAAACAGTTATTTAAATACTATTTGATTTATTATATGTATAGTATAAAAACGGACATATCAATTTTATTAATTATGAATTTGGTATGTTAGATCTGACATCGTGTTAGAATCAAGAGCTCAAAAGATTTCTAAGTAAACTATGTTCTTAATGTTATTATTGTAGATAAGTTTTGAGAAGTGTTCGCTTCGGCCACGATCGAGTCCAGACAAGTCGTCGCCGCCGAGTCCTCTGGAGTCGAAGGTGTCCGCAGCTTCGCCCCGACGCATCATTCGCGTGGGAGAGCGTACGGCAGCTCTACGTGCCGAGTTGGAGCGCGGTCGACGGCAGAGCCTCGACACGTTACTGCACGACACTGGTGAGAAAGTCAAGGAAATGTTTCAGGGTGAGTGTGTAATAATCTTTCTCGTATTTCCACACGTGTGTGAGTTATCGAACATCTACTGTAAATACACTGTAATGGATTTAAACGCGATTGATTTAAAATGTTTACAGTTTATTTACAAAATTAATTTTGTCCCAACGAGGCACAGTTACAACTGACTACGATTAGAAAATCTAATATATAAAATTCTCGTGTCACGGGGTGCGTAATCGAACTCCTCCGAAACGGCTCGACCGAACCTTATGA
>JAOSYY010000009.1:13669920-13682898 GCA_025727935.1 Hebomoia glaucippe
AACTTCTGTCGAAACCGCTTCAGTCATTTCGGAGATTAACCCGACCAAACAGATTGACAAAAAATAAAATAAATTTTTAAATCGTGTCTCTGTTATAAGTGCCGCGTGTACAAACTGCAAGCCTTTTAAATAGTAAAAAAGTGTGATTAAAAAATCAACTCGTCTCTTGTCTTGTCTATATGTTCTTCCTTTTGCCCAAAGTATGATCGATGTTGTTTTACAAAAAAAATGAGAAGTCGTTTCGGTAAAGCCTAATACATACAAGCTGGTAGCTTACATATAACAATACAATAAAACGGACACATAATTCAGCTGCTTCATAAAAACACTGTTACTAAAAAAGGCATGTGGGCGCGTAACCAATTGTACCATGATTTTAGGTACAACAAGTAAACCCAAGGGTGTAGTATGGACGCACACTATGCTGTCCACTCAGATCACAGCCTTGCACTCAGCTTGGCAGTACTCTGCTAATGACGTAGTTCTCCACACTCTGCCACTCCATCATATTCACGGACAACTCAACTCCCTTAACGCAACTTTGGCTGCCGGAGCCAGGTAAACATGTTCCAACGAACTCAACTTATTAAGCAATCTACAACAAATTGTTTATTGTTGCCAGGCTATTCATTCAATTGGTATCAATTCTCTAAAATACTAATAAATAAAATCGTGCGTAAATGAGATGGTGACTCATGTTGCGCAATTTTTTATTTAATCCATGCGTTTATAATGTATAATAGATATAGAAATTGTTTTTACAAAAGCTGTCAAATAAATATGATAGCATAATGTTATATAACAGATAACGTCAAGAAGAAATTTATCATGATTTATAGTCTTAATAACTCTGTTTAATACTTCTTCGCTTTTAAAGGAAGTGAGATTAATCTCGTAACTATTTTGATTTTCCTTTATGGATGAGCTTGAGTTCTAGCCTAGAAAAATCGGTTCATCCTACATCTACATCCTCCATCCTTTATACTAATCTCTTACCACTCGTAAGTTACCACAAATACGTAGTTATTATTATATGTGATTCGTTATTACTTTTACTCGGATCACATAAAAAAATCTGCTCCCTATTTTACAATTCAAAATAGTTAGCAGCGAGTTTATAGGCTGCGAAGATCTCCACAGTTTCCTCCACTTAAAGCGGTAACCTCTCCCTGAGATTAGGTGATGTTGTATAGAGACAGGGTATAGTTGAGGTAGTGTCAAAACGATTGTAAAGGTATTAAATATAAAATAAAAACATTAATCGGTCCTTAGAATCCGAATGCTTGCGTCGTTCGGTTCACAAGCGGTATGGTCGCGGCTGCTAGGAACGGCCGCTGGAGAGGATGTGAGAATATCTGTTTACCATGGTGTTCCTGCAATGTATGCGCGGCTGTCTGCCGACCACGCGACTATGTTCACTGACCCCAAAGCCAAAGAAAATGTTAGAAATACACTCAGCAAGATGAGACTGATGTGCGCCGGGTCTGCACCGCTACCGGAAACACTTTTCAATAAGTGGGAGGAAGTAGGTTTTGTAGCGTAAAGCATAAACAAATACTTGGTATACGTTAGGTAGTAAATCAGCAGATCTCAATTATGCTATGTTTGTTAACAAGTTATATTCGAATAGGCAAATATGGTTCCAAATTTTGAACTTGTAGAAATATAAGAATAATACTATAAAAATGCCTCTTTTCTATTCGTAAACTGAAAATTTTAATTGTCCGATTTAGACAATTAAAAATCATTAAATGAATCGTGTCTCAGATATCCGGTCTCCGTTTACTTGAGCGTTACGGTATGTCCGAAGTCGGTATGGCGCTAAGCAATCCCTACAGACCCGTAGAAGAACGCCGTGTGGGTTGCGTGGGGTCGCCTCTGCCGGGGGTTGCGGCCAGAATCTCCGTTTCCGATGGAAACAATGGCTACGAGCCCTTAGTTACTGTAGAAAGTGATCTGCCGGATTTACAGGTAAGTCGATGAGACATCTAAATATAGAAGTGACCTCCATAATGTTTGAATAACTAGAAATTAATGCTTACATAGTTTAATTGAAAGTTACATATCATAACTTATTTTTAGGTTTAAACAATTTATCTTTAATATAAAAATCTTCAGCTGAATCATCTAGTTTTGTACTAAATGTTATTTATATGCAGTTATTTCATTATGGTTTACCGTATCTTCGTCCAGTTTACGTAGATTTAATTTGGGCAAAATGTCATTATACATTATTTGCTAAGAAGAAATCGATTGGCGTTAAAGCTGTCTTCTTATACACTCTTATTATATGCATATGATGGAACTTTAAAGTTTACAGTTTATTACTCTAGTGGTTTACTTTCAGATATCCCTTGACAAATTAGGTTTTACAAAAACTTTAATTGAAAGTAATGAATGGAAACAATCTAAAGTGACAGTGCACAAATCTAACAAAGATGGCGCTTATGAAGGAGAACTCTTCTTCAAGGGACCCAATGTATTTACGAGGTGAAATAAAATAATTCACACATTAACCACGAAACATCTACTTTTATTTATTTATAGTATAACGATTATTTTATTTTATGCTTTTATAAAAAAACCAACAAAAAAAGAAAATTTATTATTGAACTTAATAACTTCTGTGGCACTGTCTCTATGTCCCATCTCTAGTTATGATTTATGGTCCTACGCAAATATTGAATAAGTAAATCGACATGTAATTTTTATTACTCTCTGTAAAATATATACATTATATTACGCTTTCTTTCTAAATAAATATTATTTTTTGTATTATATTATACAAACACATTAAAAATGGAATCATTATACGGATTTCATAATAATATAATTATGAATATTCCGAGAAAAGTATGCTTACCCTTAATGACCTTCGCAAAATGTACCAGTAAGAACTTTTCATATTTAATTAATGAACAAAGTCAAATCAATATCAAGTGGTCTTCATTTTGATTTACTGCTCAATGCGAGTTTCTTTTACCATACATTAGGAAGGCAAACGAGTGTGCAGTAAACCTGGAGATAAGCAATTCCTGTCACCCATGGATACCTCAAACACCAAATCTAGAAGTTGCATTGCCACCATTAAGACATTAGCCATATTACATCAATTATTCTTTATAACGATGGTGTTAATTTATTTTTATTTCGACTATTTGGAAATTGTACTTTCTTGCAAACTTGTTGTTTATAAATTCTAGATATTGGAATAGGGCGCCAAACACTGAAAATCCTGACTTCACGCCCGACGGTTGGTTCCGTACTGGTGACATCGCGTCGTTTAAAGATGGGGTCTTCCGCATTCTAGGCAGATCATCCGTAGACATTATCAAAACTGGGGGGTATAAAGTTAGCGCATTGCAAGTCGAATCAGCGATATTAGAACATCCCAGCATAGCTGACGCTGCTGTCTTGGGCATTGAGGATGACAGTTATGGAGAAATAGTTTCTACTGTCGTAGTTTTGAAGGAAAGCAAAAAACTGACATTGAAGGAGTTGAAAGAAGCAACGGGAAAGAAATTAGCGCCGTACCAGCTGCCAAAGACGATGTTGATCGTCGAAACGATGCCAAGGAACGTTATGGGAAAATTGGACAAGAAGGAAATTAGGAGGTTGTTCGGAGAACAATTAGTATTTAAGAGGTCATAGATAGAACTAAAACAATTATCTATTTAGGTTAGAATAAATATCTCTCAATTAAGGATACTTATTTTATGGATTTAAAAGATCCTATGCTTTAAATTTTACACGGGCATAAAAATGTTTTCTTGTGAAATTAACTTTAAATTGAGATGTTTAGATATAAAACTCCGAGAATTATGTAACTTGTCAATCAATTGAGGTTCATATTACAAATAATTTAAGTACCTATGGCACTTATTAATGTATAAAAATCAAATTAATTTTAACATAACAAGCTTTTTGAGGTGAAGATTGTAAGATAAGATATTTTTAAGCCATGGTTAATATATTCAAATTGTTTTTGTGACACAATAATATGTTATTTATTTTGTTTTTCCATCAAACTCAGTCAAACGTTATTATACTTGTAAATTTTTTGTAATATGTAATTTAAAAGTTTATATAATTTCGTAACTACATTACTACACAAATTTTAATTTCTGACAGTTATTTAATACTTAGTATACGTTTTGCATTACGTAAACATAAAATTCAAGAGATATTCATCTCTATATGCTTATAAAATGTAATCCCCACCATTGTGATCTCGAAGTCACCTCGCATATCTATTATGGGAATTTTGAAATAAGTAGATATAAAATCGTTCTACGAAACCAACAAACGGTTTTAAACACTATGTATAATATGTATTTACTAAGATCTATACAAATAACGGATGTTTAGTTTTTATTAGGAATCACGTGCTTAGTACTTCAATTGATTAACACGCAATGACTTAATTAACATAATAGGAGTATACTAGTTCTTATAAAAGATTGCAAGTACTGATTTGTTGAATTTTGAATAAAACTATATCACTAATCCACTCTTTTATTTATTATTTACATTTAAACTAATAAAGCTCAACATTCTCACCTTAAAATAATAAATTCATTGTTGAAATACTATAAATACCCTTAAAATTATCTAAGTCTACATGCGGATTGTAATCTTGTTGATACAATTGAAACAGTCTTATTGAATGTTAATTGGGTTTGACAAAATTTTCTAGAAATAACCACTGTCACTTTGTACATGCCTATGACTTTTAACAGCTTTTCTCTAATGTGTGCCTAACTTTTGAACAAAAGTTGTTTTCTAAAAAGTGTCTCTTGCCCAATAAGTATGTCGTAATTTGATAAAATCGGGCAACGCTACATAATTTTATAATCTTTATCGATTGCCAAACAACTTGTAAATTGAATAGGTCTACCGTCCTTGCTACTGGTTGATTTTTCATCGACAGAATAAAGCCTAGAGAATAAATATTTCTATAAAACTACGTCATTTTTACATTTCTCTCAATAAAGCTTCGTGCAGCGGCTGAAGCATTAAGCAAACATGGAGGGGAAAATGAAGCAGATGATATAGCATCTGACCAACTAGAGTAAGTTGCTAAAGCTGTTGCCATAATACCAAGTAACATCACGATCACAGCCAAAACGATGTCGTACCATTTAATATTATACTCATCCATTTCATCTTCACCCATTTTACCTAAAGTTGTGGTAAAAGTTTTGTACTTTGTATCAAATGAGTGGATAAAAAGTGCCATTCGCGAAGGATCTCTTCCAAGACTCTTCGGTTTCTTGTAATTTCTTAATTTATTAAATGGTACTATAGTTGTATTTGTGTTTGGCATTGAAGATTTTTTATAACATAACCTAAGAAAGAATAACGGTGGGAATATGAACATCAGTGGTCCAGTAAGTGTGGAGCCAATAAGGCCCATGACGAGGTCGAATCTTGGAACGGACTCGCCGAGGAAGACAGCCAGGGCAATAACACTGGACCGAATGATACAGCGCTGTAGGCAAAATTCTGAAATAACAATTATTTTATTCAAATATTATTAAAATGTGAAAATACTTTAAAACAACATTTAACTTCTATAAAGCATAAATTTACCATTTTTTTTGCTTTTAAAAACGAATTTTATAA
Organism: Hebomoia glaucippe; assembly: GCA_025727935.1. Lineage (NCBI taxonomy): Eukaryota > Metazoa > Arthropoda > Insecta > Lepidoptera > Pieridae > Hebomoia > Hebomoia glaucippe. The sequence goes on from JAOSYY010000009.1 coordinate 13,675,546, forward strand.
AACTTCTGCTTCTCTTTTAGAGGAGAGAAATTCCGTCATGTTGTTTGTTGAATGTTTCAAGTATCTGACCTCATGATTGTACGTTGTCTAGACAATTATCTTCCTTTAATACGTATTTATTAATATTTAAGCAAGGTGTGAAATAAACGTATTTACCTCTAGGAATCTTGAGCAAGTCTTCCAAATGTTGAAAGAGCGCCGAGTTACCTACAGCGCTCGACAGGCATAGTTGCAGCGTCACTAAAAGCGCAACTATGTACAGCACTATTGATGGAGGCAATCCTGAAAATTGTTATTAATTCAAAGTATTTAAAAGCCAAATATTTTCTTGGAATTATTTATATGTTAACGACTAATCGTTACTTCGAGATTTTTAATTCTCTGACTAATCTATAGATGAAAGAAAATCAACTTAGCGTAAAGATAAAGAATAGAATTTTGTTCAAGAGATGTATTTTTACATTTCAGAAAATGTTAATTGAAGTGGTCTTAACAATTTTAACTATTAATCAAACAATATCACGATCCTTAATACGTTTATTTTACTAAAAAATATTAATTACTCGATAGATAAGTAACTTCAAGAAATAACTTTTAGTCCTAACTAGTTGAATACTATTACATACTTGACAGTTTGCTGTTTCTATATAGTTATATTTACCTTGCAGTATATTGCTCTGAATATTGTTTCCATATCTCTTGGCTGCGAGAAAGGAGGTGACAGTGAACATGAGACCTGTTGCCGCGAAGCCTCCCAGCACCGCGGAGTGTATTCGTCGGCTATCCTTCATATCCACTTGTAGCGTCAGTAGCATAGGGTGGATATCAAACTATAAGGAGGCGATTCCATTAAAATAATACTAATATGCACATAAAATAATCTAATATATAAAATTCTCGTGTCGCAATGTTCGTTCCCATACTCCTCCGAAACGGCTCGACCGATTTTCGTGAAATTTTATAAGCATATTCAGTAAGACTGAGATTCGGCTACTATCTATTTTTCGTCCCCCTAAATGTTAAGGGTGGTCCACCCCTAATTTTTTTATTTTATTTTTTAGACACAATTTCTTGTTTTTATTTTTTTCTGATACAGCATATAGAAATACATACTACCCTATATATATTATTTATGTGGCAAAACGACGTTTGCTGAGTCAGCTAGTATAGTATATTATTTTACGTGTTTGACTAAGGTAGAGTAATAGTCTGTTCATATGTTCCAATGTTGGATGTCTGTTGACTAATATATATTAGTTACAAAGAGTTGTTTGTTATATTTTCTTACCCAAACCGCCGAGCCGATTCTGATGAATACTACAGAAACAAGTGAGAACCTGATCACTATAAATCGACATATAACTGTGTCAGTATCCATGGGAAAGTAAACTTTTTGCTGTTGGGTTAATACTTAGTGTTTTAATTATTATGATTACAAAAAAATGCAATAAGGATCACAGAACTTTAGTATATATGACCAACTAACTTGATAGACCATAATGCCGTAAGCTACAAGGAAGTCCCTGGTATCAGGAACATATGCTAAGACGTCACCAGAAGCCGGAGGAGATGTGTCGTCATTAATTATACACGTCCACGTGGAAACAGCTACCGTTGTTACTATTAACACTGACATGACAGCTAATGGTCTGGAAGGCAATAAGTTTTTATTACGTAAGAAGCTATTAAACGTCCCTCTTTTGGGATTGTTGGTAAAATGTTGGGGGTTTAACACAATTCAAAACATTTTTGAAAGGACACTTATTTTCCAGGCAGGACGCCTTGCGTTTTCCTGGTATATGGGAAGGAACCTAAATATAACTAAACTTTCTAGTTTAACCATAAGCCTCAGTGCATTGCTGAATGCTATATTTAACTTAATCATGAAATATTTCTACGTCTAATAGTTTCACTTGGAAGTAACTAATATCAGTATTCTAAGATACGAACATTGGGAAAATGATCAAATCTTTGTAAAGAACCGTTTAACAAATTTTAAAACTAGATCGAAACATCACGTATCAACACGGTATCTAAAAGTTTAGTAACTACATTAGAAATGTGACTTACTTCATATCCTTGGGGGAACCAAGCCACATAACTGGACAGAGTAGTAAGCCGATGACGACCATCCACACGCAGTACGAGATACCCACGTCACCATCCGTGATTTTCCACCAGAACAACTGCATACTTTGTGAAGCTAAATGAAATAGTTTACATATTTAAGGCGCTTGAGGTTGTTGAAATACTTAAATACAGATAATATTATGTAAATACAGACTATAGAGAACTGTCTGTATACAAGATAGGGTATTGTGATGTTTCCGAAGGGACAGACATTTTTCTCTCTGTTTCATTTAATATTTTGTACAGGCAAGATGGGCGTTTTGGTATTAAATCTATATTCTTTTCTCTGAGATCGCGGGCTACAGGTATACAACTTACGCAATTTATGGATACATGAAAGAAATATTGAGCTTCAGAGATTAACTCATAAACTAATTAGCTTAATAAATTACCGAATTTGGACAACTGGGTGACACAAAAAATACCTACCAAATATAAAATTGGGAACGCCTGCACTGAATACAGTAGCGTCAATCAAAAATGTGACCATTCTTCGTGAAGTCGTTCCGAAAGCGAGTTCAGCGACTGCTGCGTATGGAAATCTGACCAAATAAAATTTTATAATCTATGAATATTACACATAAAACTTACATTATCTTGAATCCGCTAGTAATATAAATTTTTATCTTTGAATTATAGTATATAACGCCTGGTTTCAAGTGTGTTTATTACATAGATGACAAACGTTAGGTATTCTCATTGCATATATATTTTATAGTCTTAACATACAGAATACAGAATCATTAAAATATTTAATATTTAATAAGCAAGTGTTATAATATACCAGCTGTAACTTAAGAACAAATGTATGACTGAATAGAAGCTCAAATAATAGTCACATGCATGTATACTTATAGTCCAGAATATTACGAATGAATATGTGTGTGTCCCTTACAAGGTATAAAATAATGACATTACCGACTCTTTTCTCTGATATTGGGAGCAATATCGTGCGCTAATATCCAACTCCTACCCAGCAAGACTGCTGTGTACAGCTGCAAGGCTACGACGGCTAGAACAAGGGGTATCCCATAGATACCTGTAAAGAGTTTAAAACTGTAATTTATTTCAGGGACTCCTCATATATACATTAAACCATCGCCATTTAAACTATACGTGCTAGTAATCCGTCTTACTGGGTTCTGCGGTTTTCAATTCCCGTGAGAATGTTTTGTATCGTATTACATGATATAGAATATTAAGTTACATAAATGTTAAAGTGTTGCACGCGTTGAAAACTTGATAAAACATAGCTATCTGCTGAGAAAATATTAAGAACTAGCTGTTGCCAGCGGTTTCGCTCACGTTCGTTTCGATTTTTACGTCTTGGGTTACATTATGGAATTTTTGGTAAGGATCCCTAATTTTTTTAAAAATATAATATAGCCTAGATTCACCGGAGAAAATGTAGCTTCTCAACAGCAAAATAAATTTTTCAAATCGATCAAGTAGTTTCCTATTAGATGCGTCATCACAAGAGTTTCATTAACTGTGTATCGTGATAAATTGTAATATAGGCATATGAGTATTGGTATAAAAAGCAGTATACATACCACAAGTTATAATACTTTTCGGTAACGCGACTACTGGAAACACTCCAAATAGATCTATGATGCATAGCATAGTAAAGATGACGCTTAGGCCACCATTTGTTTCACCAGCGGTATATCTGTCGTGGTACATCATCACTTGGGTGGCCTTGGCTGGTAGAGAGCCGACCGAGTTCTCTTCAGATAGACGGAGCAATTTCATGGTGCTACTGGAAAAATTGTTGAATTATCTATCACCCTCGCCTGAACCACATGGGTTTTCTTGATATAAACGAAATTAAAATGTACGATTTTGTTTACACTCACAATCTGGAATGATCATATAATTCTACGAAATTGCGTTTTTTGTCTGACTAGGAAAGTTTATACTTGACCGATTTAACTAGTGATGGAAAACGAGAGCACGACTTGAAATATACTTTGTAGTGAAAAACTTCTTAAATTCACCGAAAATCTAGATCATAGCTTATCAATATGATAAATACCGCGAAGAAATTCTAATCTTTACAAGTTTAAAAAAATAGAGGAAAAGTGTTTATAAGCTTCATTTTTGCCAAGTGTAGGACGTCGAAGCGTCGGAACGCGTCCCATAAAGTGAACAGATGACCTGGTCAGGGCGGCAGTGAGCCGCTAGAGACAGGTCGCAGATGGCCGGTCGTTATGGTAATACTTGAGGGTGGCCTATACCCAGTAGTGGGACCTAATTAAACAACAACTTGACGACGATATTTGCCACCGTTTATCACCGGAAGATTCAATATGAACATTATCAAAATCACGTGAATGTATCGGTCACTCAGGAAATCGGTGATCCAATTAAATTTGAATAAGTTCAGCGCACTTTGATTTGTTACACGTGGTATATTAGAGGCAGAAAGCTATTACTGAGTGTTTTTTTTTGTTATCTATGGCATAAATTATACTCTGAACAGGACAGACACCTCTATAATAATTTGTAATAAATGGAATTATGTTTCTATAATAACTGGCTTCATTTAGATAGGATTTTCACTTACGTCAGTTTTAAAATACGACTTATTACGTTTATAACTTCGGAAGTTTTGATATAAGTTAAATGGTTATAAAAATTAGTCGGAACAAAAACAAACATTTTAGAAACTGGTTCCTGGTTGTACTTAGAGGTTTTTCGAATCATAATGATATGGCAAATATTCAACTCATGTTTTTTGCAAATAAGTAGCTATGAACTGTGCCATGCGGTTTCAGCCGCGTGTGCTTTTATATATACATACTTTGATTTTAGAACCAAAAGATAACGTATTTTCGTCGAGTTCAAATATTTGTGAGCCTTCCTCTTAGGTATTGTTCATAACTTCATGCGGTTCATTTTGTGTGGGAACCTTACTTTTTTTCTAATATAAATCACTATGATATTAGCTAACTGCCAACTTCAACTATCTACAAAAAAACAGGAAGAGAAACTGTATCCGTCGTTGTCATATACCCACATTCGATCAATAATTTATTATTTTATACAATAGATGCTACTTTATGTATATTTTATATACGATAAAGAGGTTAAAAAGAAGTGACCTGTTTACCGCGGACCTAAGGCGATTATGAAGCAAGAAAGGTTATCCTGAAGCACCTTAACTGTTTTAATTATCACAGACTTACTGTCTTTTTATGTGGGTATTAAGGTGATAAAATGAGGTCACTTTCAGTAATAGGGTGTTCGAGACAAATGGGTTCTTTAAGCTGTGACTTTGCAGAGTATTAATGTGTATTATATTTTTAACACTACCACAGATTACAAAATTATATTAAATTGCCCGATAGCCTTTTTTCATTTACCGTTAGAGACAATATTGAACATTAGATTTCAGGAAACTGTGTCTCGGACTGTTGTATGATATTATATTTAAAGATTTTCTAAAACTAGCGTTTGTCATTAGTACGAATTGCATGGTTTATTTTATTCCAAATAGTTTTAGTTTTCAGCCCTTCTAATATGAACATAAATTATACGTTCCACACTTCTCAGTAACGTTTTCCATTAACGTATATAGATTTTTAAAGAAACAGTAAAGTTTTAAATATTAAATTTGTTTCAACATCAATTATTCCAATATATTACTTTAACCGAACGGTAAAAGTGCTTTAATTATTTTTCTTTAATAAACATCTTAGACAAACCGTTGTAACTATTAAAAAACCCGTTTTCGTGATAATAATAATGTATGCCGTCCTTTACTGCCATAAACATACAACAAAAAGGTATTTAATTTTTTATATCAAAATACTTCCGTTTCATCGGGCATAGGCTTTGATTTTTTAATGATTACAAACTGGTTTCAAGAGAATCTTTATAAGTACACGTGTAAATTTACCCCTGTGTGCGTAAACTAGGCTCATATGAATTAAACATAAACCAAGGTGAAACTAATTAATATTGTCCATAAACAATATTTTTTTACGATCATTCCATTCTTATTTTTTAATACAGGAAAAAGCAATAAAATAACCATAACTTTATTAGGTTAAACACTCATTCGGCAAGTAGTTCACGTGTTTTAATACATTTTAATAATTTAAAACTTGCCCTTATCAAGTAACCAAAAAACATAAATCCAGTGTAACCGTTACAGTGGTTTATTGGTGTCATAGTGTGGTTAAATAGATCCAAGTTTGATTTCTGTCGATTAAATATTAAATAATACTTGCCTACTAAAAGTTAAAAGACAAACAAACATTCAAATATGTCTGGATATTTCTACAATTCAAAAGAATTCACACGAACATTATGTAATATTAGCCCTGGACAATTCGTACTAATGTTTCACATTAACGTTATGCATTTTCAAAGTACAGAAAAGATTAAATAAAATCCTAAAAATGCGAAACTAATAGGATTACCTCACTTTAACAACTGAACCGCTGGGCAGATTTTGATAAAGTTTAGTAATGATTGGGTCTTGAAATAATTTATAGGCTAATTCTTTTGTGAAATAAAAGTATATGAAATTCCTTATAATTTATAATCCTGAGTATATAGTGGATGTAACCACAGATAGTATAATAAAAATACTTGGAATTATATAAATATTGCTTCTCATATTGATGGTAACTTAAAAAAAGAGTCCTTGACACATGATTTTTGATATTAAATTTCACATGAAAACATACAATGTTATAAATCAGAATTCTTATCAACAAGGTTATCGAGACTCAAATATTCTAGTTTCTAAATGCTTGTTTCTAGTAATATAATTAATTTAGATAGCTAATCTAAATTGCTGAGGTCTAGGTAACACTTTTGTCCCCAATTTAAGTTGTCTAGGCACTGATATAACCTGTTTATTTCGGTCAAGAGCTTGTTCGGGTTGTTGAGTTTTTGCACTTGACATACACCATGTGTGATTCTTCCTGAACTATTGTTCGAAAGGAAATATAACTTTCTTATTTCTAAAAGCTATATTTATGATTAGCAGTAGGCCGCTATTTCACACACGTTACTTTTAAATATGTATACAATCATGATGGTACTGATAACAATGTTGTTGATATGAAAGACTAAGTTACTCCTTGGATATAAATTATCAAACAATAAAAGGGCCATCAAATCCGTTTCAGTCATCTCGGTGATTATCCGGAAGACCCTGACAGTGAAAAATTATAAGTAAATATAATGTTTCTTTTATATTGAGAATAG
>JAOSYY010000009.1:13682998-13695963 GCA_025727935.1 Hebomoia glaucippe
AATTTATGATGAATACAAAATTCAGTTTATTTCTAAAGGATTTCAATACAACAAAGATAACAACTTTTGTCACTTCCAAGTTTTATAAATGTCACTCAGAAATACAAAGATCTATTTCAACTTTCCCGAAAAGCAATTGACTTTTGTAAGCCTGGGTCAAGTGTTCGTTCAGGTTTACCACCTCTGACTTTCCCACGCATTCACCTTACATATCTAGTTTCTATAAACTTTCATTCATATCTTTATCTGTAAATTGTTCAATCATTCCTTTCTCTTATTACTTTATTACTTTTATCGCGTTGTTGCATATTCCACTCATATATCTTTATAAACTCGTATACATTAAAATACACAAGAAGCCAAACTTTGGTGGAAGTCTTAATTAATTAGTTAAAATATAGTTGTATAATAAAATACATGTTCAATTTAATTATATTTTAATTCTAATAGATGGCGTTACAAATGCATATTTTCGATTTTAAAGTTTTTTCTGGGATTCATATATTATTTTAGTAATATAACAGTTGTTTAACGGTTAAATACAATTTGGATACGAGATTTACATACTTTCATACTTCGATTACCTAGTCGAGTAAATCTAATATATAAAATCTTCGTATTGCGGTGTTACTTATTTAATTCCTCCAAAACGGTTGGACTGATTTTTATATAATCTTGTGTGTATAGCAGATAGATCTGCAAATCGGTCTACATCTATTTTTCCTACTCATCTTTCTTTATTTTTATTTTTGTAGCATTTTGATTTTGCATAAAAAAATACATACAACTTGAACTTTTGTCCTTCTACTATAAAGCCCTATTTTTTATGGATATGGACACAGTCTTGTCGTAACGAACTATTACAAAAAATAAATAAAGTGTTATCTAATAACAACATAAAATATTCTACATAACATGAATTTAATGAATATTAATGTGGATTCCGTGAAGTAACTATTGACCTGTCTTTTCATATTATTTACATTTTGATTTACCTACTTTTGTGCAATAAGGTATTTTGCTCTTGATAACTTCAAAAAACCATTTCTTTTAACGTAATTAACGTCCTTTCCTATAAAAGCATTTTCCGATCGTTAATTATGGAAAAAATTAAATATGAAAATCACATTATTCGACTGTGAATGACAATATTGTAAAATGTTTCTTAAGAGGATATAAACTCGTCAAAGTTATAGGAGAAGTTTCATATACACAAAAATGCCTCCATACGACTTATACTTGCTACGATTCTGAAATATTTAAGAAGTTATTTTATAATTATGGTAATATAGGAGTTTGGCATAATTAGACAGATATTTTTAGATTTAAGTTGTTTAATTATATTCATTCAACTTTGGCTAAAAATAGAAAACCATTAATTCAACTATTTGCGTGTGAAATTTGCAATCTATATAGGCCTATATACAATTTTTGTGTCACGTACGTGTGACACGACATATCTTTTTCATTTACCTTTGTAATATATAAATATGTATTTCAAAATATCACATAATAGGATGAATAAATTATTAGCTGTATAGTTAAATTTTTTGTGTATGCCATAGGTTAAGGAAAATACCTGCTATGGTACGAAGACAAAAAATATGGAATGAAGTATATTTTTTCATATACGAAGTCAAATTAAAATAATAGAATTCAATTAAACACGTACAGACAAAATATAACAGATATTACAATTTTGCAATTACTGAATCAAATTTAAAAGGACTGCCAGATGTCTTACTTAGTGATATTTTTATAAGTATATAAAAAGTATTTATGATATCACTTGCGTTAAGTGTAAATGGTTACTTAAAAAACTACAAATAATATTTTAATAATATTTACTCAACCGGTTTTGTTGCACACGCTACCATTTATGCCATTTTTGATAAGATCACCACAGCGCAGTCAAATATCAATATCATATTTCAAAAAAGTGCGCATCATCTATGAATTAACTTTTACATATTAAACATAATATTGTAGTGAAATAATATATTAAAATGTTAGTTACGCAAATTTTTAAATGCGTCGTGACGAATGAACAAAATAAATCATTGTAATTAAAATTGACATATTATACATATATAAAATAAATAATCCTTCAAAATTTTTATTAATTTTAAATGATTTTTTGTTGGATAACCAAAAAAGGTTTTTTTATGACTATTAGACCTATACCGTATGACAGCGTGTTATACTATCTATCAAGACACAAATAAAACATATTCGCCTATTGTTTATTCCAGTACTACGAATATCCATATTTTGACTGTTAATTTCAATTCCTCATTATACATTATTATTATTTGTTTAGGAAAACTCTTTAAGCTATGAAATTTAACAAAAACAAACACAAAGTGATTTTGTTTTATTCGTTTTATATTTTAATTAAAATTTTATAATTTATACAAAAACCTGATTATCCTTAATCATAAAATTTATGATTTATCAACAGGAGGTCAATAGTTGTTAGTAAAAACCACAATATCATAAAATCTGGCAAGATGGTATGCGGAAAATAATCTCGAGATTTGCTTCCTACATCTTTCAGTGCGAAAATCAAAGTAATAAGTCAAAAAACAAATTTCTCAAATTACGACAGCTTGATAGTTTTTATTTTACTTTGCTAATAAATTTTTCTTCCAAAAATTATTTAGAAGTTTTTATATTTCAGAGTTAGTTCCTTCTTTAGACACTTCTCAAGGAAACAAAGCATAACAAAATTATAAAATAATTTTAAATAATTTCCGAATTCAAGATACGATAAAAACCATAAATTGCCGTTGGACACCACTTCTAAACTTTAAGTAAGAATTTATTAAATTTTGATCTGATAAATTATATAATATAATTTATAGTACATACTATAAAACAAAACTAACCTTGACTACTACCAAATCATGTGACATTTAGGAACTTTTTGGTGGTTCGATATTTAATAGCTGCATCCGTTAACAACATCCGCCGCGTCTTCCAACAAAGTATAAAAAATAGGTTTTATATTGGTAATTTTTTATCATCTAACTTATGTGTAGGCGGGGCAATTTGAAGTTAGAAAGTTGAAAAATTGAATTTAAAACTGGGATTTAATATTTTATTTCAACATAAACCGTGACATCATTTTTTATTAATTATAAATGCCCCGTGTTTCAGTATTTGCGCAAAATTAACAAAAATAGGCATATCAATAATAAACACATTTATTAAACAACATCATACAGGACAATGCTTGTTGTTAAATATGTACTTCTACTTATATATATGACTAATTGTTTTTTTACATTATAACAGATATATTTAATAAAAAAAAGTAAACGGTTTGAATTGATAAAGATCTAAAGAACCTAATCTTCCCATACCTGAAACTTGCCAGTTTTGTTTAAGTTCCCTGTTTACCTTCACATAATATATGTATTATTATCCTCTTAATTGCTTGTTGGTTTATTGTTTATTACACATAGCAGTAATAGCTATAAAAATATTTATTGAATTGAGAGATTCGCAGAAATAGTTGATATTCTTCGCCTAAATATAAAGGTATATTATCCAGTTGATTAATTGATAATATAACGAATAATTATTACAATGATTGATGATCCGGAGGGTATGAGAGCTGTGTGTACGCTTGAAATCAGGTTTTAAAAGTCAATGTTCGCTAGACGAATATTTATAAATTTTAATTTGTAGAAAAATATTGTGCATAATCTATACGGCTTGTCTATGCATCACAAAAAGCACGACGCTTTATATCTTCATTGTATTGACTTTCAAAAGTAGATACTATTGTGTATCATATAATTTCTAACTTATGGAAATCACTCGCCTAATGACCATTTTTGTAAAATACTTATTTTTTTTACACTTGCCACTAAAAATGCCAGCAGCTGTTATCATAAAAAGTATAAAAAATATAGAGAACGTAAACTACCAAAAAAGGCTTTTTGCATATAATAAATAATACAACGTCATAAAAGCGAGGCCACTCAGCGCCTTAGGAAGATTCCAATAGGAAGATTTTCAGCCGGTACCCTATCCTTTGGCACGTTGAATTTTTCAATAATTTCGCGTTTTTCCCAAGAAAAATTTTTAGAGATTCTTTAATAAGATTATTTAACAATTTTTACTATTAGAAAAATTTAATACTTTTGAAAGAAATGACATTGAAATTCTAGCCAAACTAAATTTTATAAATCGCTATTTTAATTGTTATACAAATATTAGTCTTCTTTTTGGAAGTCGGTTAAAGTAGTACTTTTGGAGTGCCTCTGTATTAAAACCTACATAATAACGAGATTGTAAAGCAGTTAGGTTTTACCATATAAGTGTTGATAGGTATTGTGTCTATAATAAAGATGGACATATTAAATAAACATTGTTGACAAAGTACGTAAGACACATACATAATAATCTTTAGGTAAATCCTAAACAAAGGAAACCTAAATAATGTACACTAAAATTATTAATTAACTATAAAGCAAAGAAAGTGTCCACTTACGATTCAAGTTTATTCTTTCGCCAAAAACTATTTATCACTTGACAATAAATTTTATTTAAGTACGATGGAAATTTTTAAATCTGCGTTTTATATAGCTTCATAAAAACATCACTGCATTCACAGATACTATATTAAATAGTGTTTTAATTATTTTTTATAATTTTATGAATAGTACACATATTTTTTGTTGTTGACTATGGTTTAATATTTACTACGATAAGCGTTTGACGTGCGGCTGTGGCCAATACAGCGTTCAATTCTGCGGGCAGGATTAACCTAATAAGCTCATTCTGTCGAGTGAATGGACAGTCCTTTCCAGATGTACATTATTAATATTTTATTTTATATAATTTCGTAATTTTATTATAGTTTCGTTTTTGACGAATCACGCTGTGATTTTTTGAGTATCAATAATTCGTTTTCTTGTCGACAAATTCAATACCGTTAAAATTGTGTTTTTCAGTTGAAAACAATGATTAAATAAAAGTAACCTATGTTATTCCTTATATCGCTTATTATCTGCCAGTAAAAGCTATGTCAAATTCGATCTAGCCGTTTCTATGATCTAGCTGAGAATAGCGGAAACATAAAGACAGACAAACAAAAATGTTGTGAATTACTTCTATAATAAATACTGAATATCATTAAATGTATTTCGAAGGAACTTTTATTTTGTATATAAACATACATACATATAGTTGAGTTTTAGTTATATGTAGGTACAAAATATAATGAATCAATTTTTAATACAAATAATTAATTAATCACAATCTCTTGTATTTAAACACCTATTTAGAGCTGCAACAAAAACTGTGGCTTGGCATTAATGTATCTCTAAGACGCCGTAAGAGGACAAACATACAGGCAAAAAGTTTATTTTTTTAATGACTACTCGGTGACATTGCGCTACTTGGTGCATTTGTTAACTGAGAACTTGGCTAGTGAGTGTAATTCCGGTTATGTCTTGCAAAGTCAGATTTTGCGTTGCATAGTGCAACTGCAGTTGACCTTCGCCAGTAAGTAAATAAACTGCTTTTCATGGTCTGTTTCACAAGATTTTTTACGTCAGATATCGTTGATACAAGCTAATCTGGTGCGTCTTTTTCAAGCTTATGTCTGCCAATAACACCTTCGCGTTTCGGAGGTTACATGGAACAAATGAACAGACGAAATAACAAATTTTATTCCTGTTATATGTACTGTATATAGAAGATACATTTAATATCAGATATTTCAATTAAAATATTTATTAGTGTAGAGTATGCCCCTATAGTCAGTCGTATGTCTTGATTCTTGTTTTGGGTAATTTCAAATACGTTTTAGTTAGATTAGGATCTAAGAGGAAATAGTATGGCAACTAAAGTTATGAATATTATAGACTACTTAAGATCGTAATAAAAACATATTACTGGTCTTAGACGACTCACAAACTTGAAATTGTTTACGTTCAAAAGTATACCTCCTTACACCTCCTTACAGTATAAATACGAGTAGTTCGTGTACCAACTAATCAATTAACAAAAATGGTTCATGGTTTTATTCATCCTTTTCAATAAAATATTATCACTAATTTTTACATAGAAATAGAAAGTGGGACATTAATTCATTCATACTCCTTTAATTACAATTTGTGTATAGGTTAATGATCCATCGAAACCGGCTGCAAAGTTCAGATAAGCGATTACTGTTGATAACTTTTCCTGTTTATCGCCATCGCAAAGCTACGTATGACTACGAGGTATGACCACAACTCAAAAAACGTTTTCAACAAGCTGAAAAGCATTTTTATCTATGCATAGTTTTGTTCTTTATGTTCTACCTTATAATTAAAAAATTTACCTACTTTATTGTTCGAAAATTTTAAAATTAATAATCTTATAAATATATTGAATATCGCTTGATTCCAGACACAGACAACAGCAAATATACAGATTATAGCAACGTTGTAATCTATTTAAAATCGGAAATATAAAAAAAATTAAATTATCTAAATTAATCTGTTCCTTAAGAACAAAAACTAAACGTTAAACAATATCGTTACTTTCCGCAAAACTGTTCTTCATTAGCAGAGCAGGCTCAAACCGTATATGTGGAGTCTTCGATATAGACAAGGAACGTCATGCTAATTTCATTAAATTCTTTGAACTCATCTGCATAATATACCATAACCAAAAAACCATGTACAGCCCTTTAGCATATCAGTATTATTTTATATACATATATTTTTGAATAAAAAAATAAATTTAATAACTACACACATCAAATTTCGACACGACTGTACCAAATTCTTCTTTCATGTAATTTTATACCGGCTATTAAATTGAAGCTAGATTTTGTTGACACAAAACCACACAATATATAATAACATAATGCGTGTGCGACTGTACTTCAAAGACTTCAGGTCATCTGAGGTGACCTGAATAGCCAATAGATATTGTTTACCGACTTTAAAAAGATCCTTTCAATTTGATAGAGGTTAAGACACATCTGAGTTCGAATAATTATTTGTCCCTTTACAGATATCTTCATCGCATGAACGAAACTAGACCAAAATCTTATCATCGATAAGCTTGATAATAGCTATAACATACCTTATCCTTCAATTAATGTGGAGGTTTTTTTATACGGAAGTACAATCACGTCAAACTTAAAATATGTGATGTTGATCCAGAATAACTGTGAAAATATCTAACCCATTATAATTAAATTTGGTCATTAGGCGTAATTTGGAAACTTAAATAATGCGATAATTTTTATATTAATATGTGTATTTTTGGGTACCCGTGTAACTCTAGGACAGACCGCTAGTATAATATTTTAAATCCATAATCTATTTTCCTCCGTGCAATTATAATAAATATATATATTAAACATATATTAACACTTAATTAGTATATTCATTATATTATATATTATATAATTATAGCTCTTCAGCTTTATAATATTAGATAATCTATACTAATATTATTAAGCTGAAGAGTATGTTTCTTTGAACGCGTTAATCTAAGGAACCGCTGATCCAATTTGGAAAATTCTTTCAATTTTGGTTAGCACATTTGTCGAGAAAAGTTATATTACATTAAAAAAATAGGGATCCTTGTTAAAAGTCTAATAATGTAACCCAAGGTGTAAAAACCGAAATTAACGCGAGCGATCCGCTGGCAGCAAGAAGCTTAGTATTTCATAATTTTCTAAAGAATTTAATTTTCAATTTTCAAGAACAATATGCTTTTCTATCCGTAGATAAACAGTTGATTGCGCTATACAAAAAAAAGCTTCAAGAAACTATTATTAATTCGTACCTGGACATAATATATGGAAGTAATGGGTGTCTTCATAGGCTCGAGGCCCGGGCTACAGGTAAAGTAGTCTTATAGAGCTAAAAGTATGTCAAATCAAATAGCTTGTATGGTAGTAGGTGAAAAGCCGCAGTTTTTACCTACTCTTGCGGTAAAAAAGCGTAATTATATTTACGTAAAAATTAAAGTCAACTGAATAATGGGTAATAAAGTTACTTATATTGTAAGCATTCGTATTTTGTATATTTTGTATGTAAGTATAGCGTAATAATAAATTGATACGTACGGTGTACGTGCTTATTTTATCATTAAGCTTATTAAATTATATCTATCTTACAAAGATACCACTAAACAATTTAAGCATAATATATAGTCCAAGAAGAGTATATTTTGGAGTTTGCCTTTGTTATATTATTTTAAATGTCCTTTTTATTTATATTCTACATATTCAGTTATAAATCCTAATATAACCCATATAAGAAAAGATTAAATTTTATGTCATAATTAGAGAAACTGTAATTTTGAATCTGACAGCTCGTTAATAATACTGAATTACAATTAGCGCCACCTGCTGTGGAATTTTAATATTTTTAAAAATATATATAATTGCACTACAAACAGAACTTTATGGTTTATAATGATAATATGACATATTTCATCATTAACATACTGATGAACTATATTAATATTTAAATTATAACAGAATTGACTTAAAAAATCAGGCGGATAAATAAATGTGATTTATATTATTTAACATAAGTATTAATATTATAGTAAGAAATAACCAACTAATCTTAAAGGAGGCAATATATATGTATAGATTATCCGATTTTTCATATACTATGCAAAACAATATTGACATTATGAGTTATAAGCCTGTATATAATATTTATTACATTAAAACTTACAATTATTGAAATATAATAAAACGTAATTGTTATAGGACCTTATGGCGCATGTCATAACCCGGATAATTTGCGATCGATTCTACGAGAAAAGATTGATACGAGGGCGCTGCGCACGCAACATTTCTGACGTTTCCTGCTTCCTCACCCTTTCTTATCGATTCGGACCTCTCTCTCTTTCCTTTTGTGACATTTTAGCGAGTCGTGCACTTCGATTCCTTGTAAAAATTACATCAAAAAATCACATTAGGGCATGGTCGGTAAAGTTTTAAAGTCTAATAACCGTGACATAAAATCTATAATCGTGGTTAAGTTTTTTCGTGCCAAGTGCAACTAAACTATCAAGATTCCGCCGATAATTCAAAGCCTACCCAGTGGGTGGCTTAATTTGGTAAGCCACTTTTGCATCATATTAACATTGCTAAATTCTTGTTACAATAAAACCATAGCTAAAATATAACTCTGTCTGCCCGCAACAATCTCGTCAAAATAATGTAATGACCTTTGTCGTATTCTAGAGCTAACGCCGTTGTTCTTATATTCACATGTAATGCTATTTATCATTAAAATCATATAAATAGCGTTTGGTATTGATTTTGTCTTTACATTAATGAAGAATATATATGAGATCACCCAATACCTAGTAGATAGATGGCTAGTACTGTCTTGTGACGTATACGTCACTGAATATCGAAACGAGTACGTTGCCGTATGTAACCAAATGGAAATTTCTGGTAAATTTATACAGGGATTGCTTGACATAACAATATGTAATTACATTTATTTAACTGACACGCAAACTGACATTAGTAAGAACTAAATGCAATGGTACATTTAATATAATATCACAACTATCAGCATCAATTCAATATGCAAGGACATAGGACAAGGTTTTGTCAATGATGTTAAGCAGTAATGATAAGTAAGCAATATATATATATATAGTTTCAAGTTGTCTAATTACAATGAATTATGTTAACAAATCAAAAGTAATAATAATGCTCAGGTTACTAAATAAAAAGATGATACTGATCTGTACTTAATATTATAAAGAGACAAACAATTTTGTAGAATTTTCTAGAAGAGATGTGCACATAACCTTTGAAACTAACAATCATATAGAGCTACCTTTACTATTTTTGGCATAAGTATTACAAGCATGTTATTCTAAAATTTAGGAAAAGAAATGCCTACTTATCTTTAGTGCAATACTGCAATGCAGTAGGTATCTTATGGGAACAGATTCTGAAATTCTTTTAAGCATTATTATCTAAAGTTCTGTTGTGTTATAATAATAATATCAGTTATGGAAAGTAACTGCTTCATAAAATGTTATCTCTCATACCTAACATTATGTCTTAATGAAAGGTAATTGTTTGGATTACACATAGTGAAGTATATAAGATTGTATGGAAAAACCTAATTCACTCTTTATAAAAATAATACAACAATTCTTTTGGGGCTATTGTACATAATTTCTATATTGGTGGTAAAGATAAAACAGCCTTGTTCTATTTTGGTATACAAATAATTTAAAATTAATGGTATGAAAGACTTTCATTTATGTTAATTAATCATTCCTAGAAATCAAAATTCTTAAGTATACGGCTTATGGATTATATTTCAACAGCAATCACCGGGTAACTAACCCTAGTATGTGTAATATATTTATTTATTTAATCTATTTAAACATATTCTTATTTGTGTATACCAATATATTATTGTATATATTTCTTATGAAATTTATCTAAATGAAAAATTAAGCAAATATCTGCTTCAAGAGAAAAAGCGTGTTTATTTTTTATTTATTATACTGTTTCTGATTTTTTTGCATGACTTTAAACATTTTTGCATTCATTGTAACTTTTCTTCTTGTTTTGTGTTCAAACGCGCTTTTTCTTTCGTTGTAGGTTTGAAGATTAAAATGGATAAAAGAAGGGACTCTTTTTTTATGAACAAGAAACAAAAGTCAGATAAGGTAAATAGAAATCTTCAAAACAATGAAGGGGAGAATTCTCAAAGGAAAAAGAAAGAGAAAGAATTTGATAAAAATAGACCAGAACTTGATCAGCCAAGTGAAAATGGTAAAAAGCCATTTGATAAAAAAACATATCGCTTGAAAAAATACAGTAAGAAGTACAAACTTGATCAATGGGAGGAGCAGAGAAAGAAACAACTTCTACAAGAATATCAGAAGAGCATAAAAAATGATCCGATGGTGGGTACATACAAGCCTAAATCTTTTGATGAAGATTTAACTGACTCTCCTGAAGTTGGCAGGTTTGTTAAACATCCTGATCTCTTAGAGAAAACAATTGATGAACAAAAATCAAAAAAAGTGCCTTATGCTAAAGCAAAAGAGCAATTTAATAAAGTCAAGGAAGAGAAATTACAAAAACAACAAGAAAAAGAAAAGGCTAAAGAAGAAAAAATGAAGAAGTTGCAAGAATACAAGAAAAAAAAGCAAGAGAGATTCAAGAAATTGAGCAAGAAAACTAAAAAAGGTCAGCCTGTTATGTCTGGAAGAATGGAGTTGTTGCTTGAGAAAATTAAAAGTTCTAAATAATTTTTTAATATCTTCCTACGTTATCTAAGAAATAAGGTTTATTTAAAAAAGATCTATGTTTGCTATGTCAATGCCAATGTTAAGATAAAATATAATATTTTATTGTATTGTCAGTAATCTGGTTGTATGTTTATTATTTAGATGACGGTTGTTTGAATAATTTTTAAGGTAAAAATTGCATTCCTTATAAGGAAATGTAAAGTGGAACCACTGGTGCATAAAAATCCATTACAAAGACATTATGCTTATTAGCAATATTCTTATTGGACTGAAACATAGTAAATGGCAGAGATTTTTTTTGTAAAACAGTACTGTAGGACTGGAGTCGTATTGCTGAAATAATAATTTTTGTGCTCTTGTTTGAATGTAACTTAAATAAATGTGAGTAAATATATATTTTTTTATTTAGTATATGTTGATAACATGTATTTATTTTAAAATGTATAGTACAAGAAGTAATAGCACAAAAATATGCTAAATTATACTTACATACAAAAATAGGCTTAACTCAAGTTTAGGCTTTAAATATGAATTTGTTATGAAAGTTTTATTACATTGAATATGACCTGACCTTTAGTGTCATCTTGCACTCTTCTTAATCATATATTATATCCTGATTAGATTTGGATTAGCGAATTTACCAAAAAAAAAAACTACAAGTGTACAAAAATAGATTAATTATTATTGTTTTGTGTGTCTATAAGACTTGGTATGAACATATAACTCAAGTAGAAATCTATATTTGAAAACTGCTAAAATATTGAAAAGATGATTTCAATAAACTATTTAAATTATTTAATAACTTTGACGTCTTTGAATTCAGTACATAAAACTTCGTAAATTCCTACATATACTGATTCATATAACGTAATGGACGCGCTTTTGTCTAGACTTTGTCAAACTGATAACACTGCATTTTTTCAGTTACTATCAGGTAATATTAAGATGAAACTTGCTCATTTATTTGTTTAGTCGAATGATTAATTTAATATGGAGCCTAATAAAACTTGAAGCACATAATTTAGATAACAATTATTTCACTATTTACAAAATGATTATTATACATCCCGAAGATTCGTATGGTCTGACAAGTACTGTCACGGGATGAGAACAAACACTCGTTTTGATCCGTTGGTCTACTTTCAGAAAAAAGTTTTGAAATTTAGTAAGATGTATAAACGTTTTTAGTCATTTGCCAATGATTACAAATGTTGAATCTCTTCAGACGTATCTTCAATCTTTTTATCTATTAGGGAACAACTATTCATAGTCGTCATATATTAGATTAAAGATATTAATTTTATATACATATTTTATAATAATGTTCCATAATGGTAATAACTTTATAAGTGTAGTTTTTATCTTTAAAATCAATTCATACCTTTCTTCCATTTCAATTTACTTCAGTATACACAAGTGCCTCTGACACAAAGAAATATTTTACTAATTTATATGTATAGAAAAATGAGAATTCGTTGTACAAAGTGTACATAGTTTGTTTATGATTGTTATCATTTTAAGAATTTTTAATATGGCACACGCTTTTGATAAGGGATTTTAACGGTGTAGTTATCAAATTTATTTAGGTTTACATTTTCAGCTGTTTATAATATATTGTTACTAGCTGACCCCGCAAACGTCGTTTTGCCACATAATAATAGGGGTTGACTGTAGAGGGGTGAAAATTGGGGGTT